>JAIUJO010002164.1:62500-65000 GCA_023846275.1 Vanilla planifolia
TCTTCCCCTTCTCCTTCTCTTTCTACTTCACCTTTTTTTCTTCTTCTTTTTCTTCTCCTTCTTCTTCTTCTTCTTTTTCGTCTTCTTCTCATTCTTCTTCTTCTTCTCTTTCTTTTGCTTCTTCTTCTCTGTCTTCTACTTCTTCTTCTACTTCTTCTTCTCCTTCTTCTTCTTCTTCTTCTTCTTCTCCTCCATCATCATGTTCCTCTTCTTCTTCTTCTAGTTCCTTTTTTCTTCTTCTTCTTCTTCTTCTTCTCTTTCTTGTTCATCTTCTTCTTCTTCGTCTTCTCCTTCTTGTTCTTCTTCTTATTATTCTTCTTCTTAATCTCCTTCTACTTCTTCATCATCATCTTCTTCTTCTTCTCTTCCTGCTTCTTATTCTTCTCCTCCTTCTTCTTCTCCTTCTTCCACTTCATCTTCTTTTTCTTCTACTTCTCCTTGTTCTGTCTATTCTTCATCATGTTCTTCTTCTTCCTCTTCTTCTTCTTCTGCTTCTTCTTCTACTTCTCCTTCTTCTTCTTCTTCTTCTTCTTCTTCTTCTTCTTCTGCTTTTTCTTCTTCTTCTTCATTTACTTCTTGTTATCTTTCTCATTCTTCTTCTTCTTCTTCCCCTTCACCTTCAACTTCATCTTCTTGTTCTACTCCTCTTTCTTCTTATTTTTCTTCTTCTTCTTCTTCTACTTCTTCTTTTTCTTCTTCATTTTCTTATTTTTCTTCTTCTTCTTCTTCTTCAACTTCTTTTTCTTCTTCTTCTTTTCCCTCTTCTACTTCTTCCTCTCCTTCTTCTCCTTCTTTTTGAACTTCTTCTTCTTCTTCTTCTTCATCGTCATCATCATCATCTTCTTCTTCTTCTTCTATTACTCCTTCATCTTCTTCTTCTTCTTCTTCTTTTTCTACTTCTTCTTCTACTTATTCTTCTTCTTTCTTCCGTCTTCATGTTCTTCTTCTACATCTTGTTCTTCTACTTCTTCTTGTTTTCCTTTTCCTTCTCCTTCTTCTTCTTCTTCTTCTTCTTCTTCTTCTTCTTCTTCCATCTTCTTCTTCTTCTTCTTCTACATCTTGTTCTTCTTCTTCTTCTTCATCATCATCTTCTTCTTCTACTACTTCCACTTCTTCTTCATCTTCTTCTTCTTCATGATCTTCTTCTTCTTCCACTTATTATTATTATTATTATTATTATTATTGTTCTTGCTCTTTTTTTCTTCTTCAACTCTCCTTCTAATTATTTTTCTTCTTCTTCTTCTTCTTCTTCCATTCCTTCTTATAATTCCACTTATAATTCTTCTGCTTCTTCTTCTTCTTCTTCTTCTTCTACTACTTCTACCTCTACTACTACTTCTTCTTCTTCATCTTATTTTGGTTCTTCTTCTTCTTCTTCTTCTTCTTCTTCCTCTATCTCTATTCCTTCTTCTTCTTCTTCTTCTTCTGCTTCCTCTACTTCTTCTTCTTCTTCTTCTTCTTCTTTTCCTTCTCCTACTTCTTCTTCTTCTTCTCTTTCCTCTTCTTGTCTTTCTTCTCCTCCTTCTTCTACTTCTTCTTCTTCTTTTTCTTTGACATTTTCTTCTTCTTCTTCGTCATCTACTGCTTCATCTCCTTCTTCTTCTTTTCTTCTTCAACGTCCTCTTCTTCTTCATCATCATCCCCTTCTTCATCTCCTTCTTCTTCTTCTTCTACTTCTTCTTCAACTTCTTCTTCTTCTTCTTCTTCTTCTCCTCCTTCTTCTTCTTCATCTCCTTCTTCTTCCTCTGCTTCTTCCTCTTCATTTTCCTCTTCTTCTTCCCCTTGTTCTACTTCTTCTTATTCTTCTTCTTGTTCTTCTTCTACTTCTCCTTCTCCTCCTTCTGCTTCTTCTTGTTCTTTTTCTTCTTCTACTTCTTATCATTCTTCTTTTTCTTCTTCATCTTCTCCTTTTTCATCCTCTTCTTCCTTTTCTAGTCCTTCTTCTTCCTTCTTCTCCTTCTTCATCTTCTACTTCTTCTTTTTCATCTTCTTCCTCTTCTTCTTCTTCTACTTATCTCTTTACTTCTTCTTCCTCACCTTCTTCTTCTGCTTCTTTTTCTGCTTCTGCTTCTTCTTCTTCTTCTTCTTCTTCTTTTTCTACTGTTTTTTCTTCCCTGCTTCTCCTTCTTCTTCAACTTCTTTGTCTTCTTCTTCTTCTTTCTCCCATTTTTGCTCTCCCTTTTCTTCTTCTTTTCTGTTTGCTTCTTCTTCTTCTTCTTCTTCTCCTTCTCCTTCTCCATCTTTTTCTTCTTCTTCTTCTTCTTCTTCTTCTTCTTCGTCTTCTTATTCTTCTTCTCTTTCTCCTTCTTCTTCCTCTACTTCTCTTTCTTCTTTTTCTTCTTCTTCCTCTTGTTCTTCTTCTTCTCCTTCTTCTTCTTTTACTTCTTCTTCTTCTCTAGTTCTTCTTCTTCTTCTTCTATCTTTTCTCCTTCTTCTTCTTTTCTTGTTCTTCTTCTTCTCTTTCTTCTTCTTTCTCCATCTTCTGCTTCTTCTTGTTCTT
>JAIUJO010002164.1:70000-77071 GCA_023846275.1 Vanilla planifolia
CTGGTTCTTCTTCTTCTTTTCTTTCTTATTCCTCTTCTACTTCTTCTTGTCCTTCTTCATCTTCTCCTACTTCTTCTTCTCTATCCTCTCCTTCTTCTACTTCTTCTTACACTTCTTCTTCTTCTTCTACTTCTTTTTCCTCTTCTTCTTCTTCTTCTCCTTCTCCTTCTTCTTCTCCTTCTTCCCCTTCTTCTTCTCCATCTTCTCCTTCTTCTCCTTCTTCTTCTTCCTATTTGTTCTCCTTCTCCATCTTCTTCTTCTTCTTCTACATCTCTTCTTCTTCTTCTCCCTCTTCCCTCCTTTTATTATTCTTCTTCTTCTTTTTCTCCTTCTCCTTCTTTGTCTTTCTTCTTCTTCTCCTTCTCATCCTTTTGCTTCTTCTTCTGCTTCTTCTTCTTCTTCTTCTTCTTCTTCTTCATCATCTTCTTCTCCTTCTGCTCCTCTTTCCTCTCAATCTTCTACTACTTCTTCTCCTTCTTATTCTTCTTTTCTTCTTCTCCTTCATCTTTCTCCTTTTTCTACTACTTCTTCTTAATATTATTATTTTTATTCTTCCACTTCTTATTTTTCTTGTTATTTTTCTTTTTCTGCTTCTTCTTCTTTTTCTTCTTCTTTTCTTTCTTTTTCATCACCTTCTTCCTCCTCTTCTTCTTTCTTCTTCTCCATCTTCTTCTTCTACTTCTTCTTTTTCCTCATGTTCTTCTTCTTCGTCTTCTTCGTCTCCTTCTCCGTCTTCTTCTTCTTCTTCTTCTTCTTCTTCTTCTTCTCCTTCTTCTTCTTCTTCTTATTCTTCTTCTTCTTCTTCTTCTTCTTCTTCTTTTCCTTTATCTTCTCTTCCTTCTTCTTTTTAATCTACTTGTTCTACTTCTCCATCTTCTTCTTCTTCCCTTCTCCTTCTACTTCTTCTTCTTCTTCTACTACTTCCTTGTCTTCTTCTTCTACTTGCTCTCCTTCTTCCTCTCATTATTCTTCATCTTCTTCTACTTCTTCCCCTTCTCTTTCTCTTTCTACTTCACCTTCTTTTTCTTCTCCTTTTTCTTCTTCTTGTCATTCTTCTTCTTCTTCTTCTTCTTCTCTTTTGATTTTTCTTCTTTGTCTTCTACTTCTTCTTCTTCTTCTCCTTCTTCTTCTTCTTCTTCTTGTTCTCCTCCTCCACCTCCTCCTTCTTCTTCATCATCATGTTCTTCTTCTTCTTCTTATATTTCTTATTTTTTCTTCTTCTTCATCTCTTTCTTGTTCATCTTCTTCTTCTTCCTCTTCTCCTCCTTCTTCTTCTTCTTCTTATTCTTCTTCTTCCTCATCTCCTTCTTCTTCTTCTTCATCTCCTCCTGCTTCTTCTTCTTCTTCTCCTTCTTTTTCTTACTCTTCTTCTTCTTCTTCTTCTTCTTCTTCTTCTTCTTCTCCTTGTTCTGTCTATTCTTCTTCTCCTTCTCCTCGTTCTTCTTCTTCTTCTTTTTCTACTTCTTCTTCTTCTTCTGTTTCTTCTTCTCCTTCTTCTTCTCCTTCTTCTTCTTCTTCTCCTTCTTCTTCTTCTTCTTCTTTTCCTTTATCTTCTCTTCCTTCTTCTTTTTAATCTACTTGTTCTACTTCTCCATCTTCTTCCTCCATCTTCTTCTTCTTCCCTTCTCCTTCTACTTCTTCTTCTTCTTCTTCTTCTACTTCCTTGTCTACTTCTTCTACTTGCTCTCCTTCTTCCTCTCATTATTCTTCATCTTTTTCTACTTCTTCCCCTTTTCCTTCTCTTTCTACTTCGCCTTCTTTTTCTTCTTCTTTTTCATCTACTTCTCATTCTTCTTCTTCTTCTTCTTCTTCTTCTCTTTGTCTTCTACTTCTTCTTCTTCTCCTTCTTCTTCTTCTTCTTCTTCTTCTTCTTCTTCTCCTCCTCCTCCTACTTCTCCTTCTTCAGCATCATGTTCTTCTTCTTCTTTTATTTCCTATTTTTTTCTTCTTCTTCTCTTTCTTGTTCATCTTCTTCTTCTTCCTCTTCCCCTCCTTCTTCTTCTTCTTCTTATTCTTCTTCTTCCTCATCTCCTTCTACTTCTTCTTCATCATCTTCTTCTTCTTTCTTCTCCTCTGCTTCTTCTTCTTCCCCTCCTTCTTCTTCTTCTTCCTCTTCTTCTTCTTTTTCTTCTTCTTCTCCTTGTTCTGTCTATTCTTCTTCTCCTTCTTCTTCTTCTTCTTCTTCTTTTTCTACATCTTCTTCTTCTGTTTCTTCTTCTCCTTCTTCTTCTTCTTCTTCTTCTCTTTCTTCTTCCTCTTCTTCTTCTTCTTCTTCTTGTTCTTTTGCTTTTTCTTCTTCTTTTTCTTATCTTTCTTATTCTTCTTCTTCTTCTTCTTCTTCCCCTTCATCTTCAACTTCATCTTCTTCTTCCCCTCCTCTTTCTTCTTCTTCTTCTTCTTCATCTTCATCTTCTTATTCCTATTCTTCTTCATTTTCTTCTTCTTCTTCTACTTCTTCTTTTTCTTCTATATTTTCTTCTTCTTCTTCTTCTTCTTCTTCTTCTACTTTGTCATCCTTTTCTTCTTCCTCTCCTTCTTCTCCTTCTTTTTCAACTTCTTCTTCTTCTTCTTTTTCTTCTTCATCTTCTTCTTCTTCTTCTTCTTCTACTACTACTACTCGTTCTTCTTCTTCTTCTTCTTCTTCATCTTCCTTTTCTACTTCTTCTTTTACTTCTTCTTTCTTCTTCCTTCTTCATGTTCTTCTTCTACATCTAGTTCTTCTACTTTTTCTTGTCCTTCTCCTTCTTCTTCTTCTTCTTCTTTGTCTTCTTCTTCTTCTCCATCATATTCGTCTTTGACTTCTTCTCCCTCTTCTTGTTGTTCTTCTTCTTCTCCTCCTTCTCTATCTTGTTCTTCTTTTTCTTCTTCTTCTTCTTCCCCTTCTTCTTCTTCTTCTTCTTCTCCTTCTTCTTCTTCTTTTCATTTATCTTCTCCTCCTACTTCTTCTTTTTAATCTAATTGTTCTACTTTTCCATCTCCTTCTCCTTCTTTTTCTTCTTCTTCTTCCCTTCTCCTTCTACTTCTTTTTCTTCTTCTTCTTCTACTTCCTTGTCTTCTTCTTTACTTGCTCTCCTTCTTCCTCTCATTGTTTTTCATCTTCTTTCTTCTTCCCCTTGTCCTTCCCTTTCTACTTGTTCTTGTTTTTCTTCTCCTCCTTCTCCTTCTTCTTCTTCTTCTTCTTCTTCTTCTTTGTCTTCTTCTTCTTCTTCTTCTTCTTCTCCTTCTTAATCTTCTTCGACTTCTTCTCCCTCTTCTTGTTCTTCTTCTTCTTCTTCTCATTCTTCTTCTTCTTCTTCTTCTTCTTATCTATCTTCCTCTCTTTCTTCTTTGCCCTTGTTCTCCTTCTTCTTCTTCTTCTTCTTTTCTTCTTCTTTTGCTTCTTTTTCTTCCTATCCTTCTTTGTCTTTGCCTTCTTCTTCATCTTTTTCTTCTTCTCTTTCTTCTTCATCTTCTTCTTCTTTTCTTCTATTTATTTTTTTTCTTCTTCTTCTTCTTATTCTTCTCCTTCTTCTTCTCCTTCTTCTTCTTCTTCTTCCTTTCTTTCTTCTTCTTCCTTTTCTCCTTCTTCTACTTCTGCTCATTCTTCTTCTTCTTCTACTTCCTTTTCATCTTCTCTTTCTCTTTCCTCTTTTCGTCTTACACTTCTCCCACTTTTTCTTGTTCTTCTTTTTCCTCTTCTTCTTCTTCTCTTTCTTCTCCTTCTTCTTTTTTTTCTTCTTCTTCTACTACTTCCCCTCGTTCTTCTCATCTTCTTCGTGTTCTTCTTCTTCTTATTCTTCATTGTCTTCTTCTTCTTCTTCTTCTTCTTCTTCTCCGACTCCACCTTCTTCTTCTTCGTCTTCTTCTCCTTCTTCTTCTTCTTCTTCTCAAATTTGTTCTCCTTCTTCTTCTTCTTCTTCTTAATCTTCTTCTTCTCTTGCTTCTCCTCCTCCTCTTTCTTCTTCTATGTCTTCTCCGTCTCAATCTTCTTCTTCTTTTTCTTCTTCATCTTCTTGTTCTTCTCCTTCTTCTTCTACTTCTTTCTCTTTTTCTTCTTGTTCTTCTCCTTCTCCTTCTTCTTCTTCTTCTTCTTCTTCCCCTTCTCCATCGCCTTCTCTTGCTTCTTCTTCTTCTCCTTCAAAAACTTCTCCTTCTTCTTCTTCTTGTTCTTGTCCTCCTCCTCCTTCTTCATCTACTTCTCTTTCCACATCTCCTTCATCTTCTTCTTCTTCTCTTTCTTCTTCTTTCTTTTTCTTCTCCTTCTCCTTCTTTTCCTTCTTCTTTTTCTTCTTCTTTCCCTTCTCCTTCTCCTCCTCCTCTACCTTGTTCTTCTTCTTGTTCTTCTTCTTCTTCTTTTTCTTCTCTTTCTTCTCCTACTTTTTCTTTTTCTTTTTCTTCTTCTCCTTATTTTTCTTCTTCATCTTCTTACTTCTTTCTTCTTCTTCTTCTTCTTCTCTTGTTCCACCTTCTTCTTCTTCTTCTTCTTCTTCTTCTCCTTCTTCTTCATCTCCTTCTCCTTCTTCTTTTTATTCTTCTTCTCCTTTTTTTCTTCTTCTCCTTCTTCTCTCTTACCTTCTTCTTTTTTTTCTTCTTCTTCTCCTTTTTCTACTTCTACTATATCTTCTTCTTCTTATTTTTCTTCCACTTCTCCATCTTCGTCTTCTTCATTCTCTTCTTCTTCTTCTTCTTCTTCTTCTTTTTCTTCTTCTTCTTCTTGTTCTTCTTCCTCCTCCTCCTCTACTTCTTCTCCTTCTTCTCGTACTTCTTCTTCTCCTCCATTTACTGCTTCTTCTTCTTCTTCTCCTTCTTCTTTTTCTTCTTCTTCTTCACGTTCTTCTTCTTCCTCTCTTTCTTCTTATTTCCTTCTCCTTCTTCTTTTGCTCCTTCTTCTTCTTTTCTCTTCTACTTCTCCTTCTCCTTCTTCTTCTTCATCTTCTACTTCTTCTTCTTCTTCCTCTTCTTATTTGCCTTCTCTTCCTCTTCCTCATTCTACTTCCTCTTTTTCTTCTTCTCCTCCTCCAGCTTCTTCTTCTTCTTGCACTTCTTCTTCTTCTTCTCCTTCTTGTTCTTCTTTTTCTTTTTCTTCTTCCAGTTTCTTCTTCTTCTTTTCTTCCTCTTCTTCTTCTTCTTCTCGTTCTTCTTCTTCTACTTATTCTTCTTCTTCTTCTTCTCTTACTTCTTTATCTTCTTCCTTTTCTTCTTTTTCTTCTATTTCTTCTTCTACTACTACTTCTTCTCTTGTTGTTCTTCATCACGATCTCCATCTTCTTCTTCTTTTTCTTATTCTCTGGCTGCATCTCCTTCTTTTTCTTTTTCTTCTCCTTCTTCTTCTTCTTAGACTTCTTCATCTTCCAGTTCTATTTATTCTTCTTCTCCTCCTCCTTCCCCTTCTACTTTGACTTCTTCTTCTTCTTCTTATTTTTCCTCTTTCTTCTTCTAATTCTTACTCTTCTTCTTCTCCTTCTTCTTCTCCTTCTTCTTTATCTTCTTTTTCTTCTTCTTCTTCTTCTTCTTCTTCCACATCTCCTTCTCTTCTTCTTCCTCTTCTTCTTCCTATTCTTCTTCTTCTTCTTCTTCTTCTTCTTCTTCTTCTCTTACGTCTTCTTCTCCTACTTCTTCTTCTTCTTAGTCAATGTCTTCTTCATAATTTTCTTCGTCTTCTTTTTCTTCTTCTTCTTCTTCTTCTTCTCCATCTTCTTCTTCTTTTGCTACTTCTTGCTTCTTTTCATCTTCTTTCTATTTTTCTTCTCCTTGCTATTCATCTTGTTCCTGCTCTTTTTCTTTTCCTCCATCTTCTTCTCCTTCTTCTTCTACCACTTTGCTTCTAATTCACTTTCTTGTTCATCTTCTTCTTCTTCTACTTCTTCTTCTCTTAATTCTACTTCTTCATCCTCTTCTTGTTCTTGTTCTACTTCTTCTTCTAATTCTTCTCTTTCTCCTTCTTTTTCTTTTTCTTCTTCTTCCACTTCTTCTTTTTCTTATTCTGCTTCAAGATCTTTTTCTTCTTCATCTTACCTATCTTGTTCTTCTTCTTCTTCCCCTTCTCCTTCTTCTTCTTCTCCTTTTTCTTCTCTTCCTGATTCTTCATCTTCTTCTTCTTCTACTCTTCCTCCTCTTGTTCCTTGTTCTTCCTCTTCTCCATCTTCTTCTTTTTGTTCTTCTTCTTCTTCTCATTCTTCTTCTTCTTCTTCTTCTTCTTCTTCTTCTTTTTATCTTCTTTTTCCTATTCTTCTCCTTCGTCTTCCTCTTCTTCTTCTTCTTCTTCGCCTTCTTTTTCTTCTTCTCCTTCTTCTACTTCTTTTTCTTTTTCTTGTTCATCTTCTTCTTCAACCTCTCCTTCTTTTTCTTGTTCATCTTCTTCTTCTCCCTCTCCTTCTTCTTCTTCTACTTCTACATCTTATTCTTCTTCTTATTCTTCTTCTTCTTCTTCTTATTTTACTTCTTCTTTTTCTTCTACATCTTCTTGTTCTTCTTCTTCTTCTTCTTTTTCTTCCTTCTTCCATCTTGATCTTCTTATTCTTCTTCTTCATAATCTTCTACATCTTCTTCTTTTTCATCTTCTTCTCCTTCTTTTCCTTCTTCTTCTTCTACATCTTCATCGTCGTCATCTTCTTCAACTGCTTCTTCTTCTCCTTCTTCTTCTTCTTCGTCTTCTTCATCTTCTTCTTCTTTTTCTTTCTTTTCTTCTTCTCCTTTTCTTCTTCTTCTTCTTCTCCTTCTCCTTCTTCTTCTTCATCTTCTCTATCTTCTCCTTCTTTTTCTTCTCCTTCTTCTTCTTCTCCTTCATCTTCTTCTTCTTCTCCTCTCTTCTTCTTCTTCTTCTTCTTCTTCTTCTTCTTCTTCTTCTTCTTCTTCTTCTTCTTCTTCTTCTCTTCCTCTTCTTCTTCTTCTTCTTCTTCTTCTTCTTCTTCTTCTTCTTCTTCTCTTCTTCTTCTTCTTCTTCTTCTGCTTCATCTTCCTCTTCTACTTCTTCTTCTTCTCCTTCTCCTTCTTCTTCTCCTTCCCCTTCTTCTTGTCCTTCTTGTTCTTCTTCTTCTTTGTCTTCTTCTTCTTCTCCTTCCTTTTCTTCTTCTCCTCCTACTTCAACTCTTC
>JAIUJO010003736.1:0-5000 GCA_023846275.1 Vanilla planifolia
TGTTCTTCTTCTACTTTTTCTTCCACTACTTCCACTTATACTTCTTATTCTTCTTATTCTCCTACTTCTTCTTCCAGTTGCTCTTCTTCTTCTTCAACTACTTTTTCTTGTCCTTCTTCTTCTTCCTCTTCTTCTTATTAATATTATTATTTTTATTCTTCTTCTTCTTCTTCCTCCTCTTCCTCTTCTACTTATTTTTCTTCTTGTTCTTCTTCTCCTTCTTCCACTACTGCTTCTTCTTCTTCTTCTTTTTCTTCTTTCTCTTCTTCCCCATCTTCTTCTACTTCTTCTACTTCTTCTTCTTCTTCTCCTTCTTCATCTTCACTGACATCTACTTCTTCTCCACCTTCATCTTTTTCTTCTTCTTTTCCCTCTTTTCATCTTCTTCTTTATCTTCTTCCTCCTCCACTTCTTCTTCTTCTTCTTCCTCTTCTTCATATTCTTTTACTTCAATTACAACTACTTCTTCTTCTTATTCTTCTTCTACTTTCTCCTCCTCCTACTCCTTGTCTTCTTCTTCTTCTTCATCTTGTTCTTCTTCTTCCTCTTCATCTTCTTCACCATCATCTTCTTCTTGATAGTCATCTTCTTCTAATTCTTCTTATTACTGCTTCTCCTTCTTCTGCTTCATCTTCTTCTTCTTCTTCTTCTGCTTCTTCTTCTACTACTACTACTACTTCTTCTTCATCTTGTTCTTCTCCTACTATTGTTACTACTACTTCTTACTTTTCTTCTTTTTCTTCTTCTTGTTTTTCTTATTCTTCTTCTCTTTCTTCTTCTTCTTCTTTTAATTATTCTCCTCCACCATCTTCAACTTCTTCTACTTCTTCTTCTTCTACTTCTTCATCATTTTCTTCTTCTTCTTCTTCTTCTCAAACTTCTTCTTTTATTTCTCTTTCTTCTTTTTCTTCATCTTCTTCATCTTCTTATTCTTCTTCTTCTCCTTTCTTTTCGTCTTCTTATTCTTCTTCTTCTTCATCATCTTTCTCTTCTTATTCTTCTTCTTCTTCTTCTTCTTCCACTTCTTCATCATCTTCTTCTTCTTCTACTTCTACTTATACTTCTTCTTGTTCTTCTTCTTCCACCTCCCCTTCTTTTTCCTTTTCTTCCTGTTTTTCCTCCCCTTGAACTTCTTCTTCTTCTTGTATAATTTCTCTTCATCTTCTTCTTCTTCTTCTTCATCTTCTTCTTCTTCTTCATCTTCTTCTTCTTCTTCTTCTTCTTTGCCTTCTTCTTCTTCTCCTTCTTCTTCTTGTTCAACGTCATCGCCTTCTTCATCATCTTCTTCTTCTTCTTCTTCTTCTTCTTCTACTTCTTGTTCTACTTCTTCTCCTTCTTCCTCTTCTTCTCTTCTTCTGCTTCTTTTTCTTCTTCTTCTACTACTTCTACTTCATCTACATCTTCGTCTACTTTACTTCTCCTTCTTCAACTTCTACTTCACCTTCTTCTCCTTCACCTTCTTTTTCTTCTTCTCCTTTTCTTCTTCTTCTTCTTCTTCCTCCTCCTCTTCTTCTTCTTCTTTGTTTTCTTCTTCTTCATCTTCTTGTCCGTCTTCTTCTTCTACTTCTACTACTACTTCGTCTTCTGTTACTACTACTACTTCTTCTTCTTCTTCTTCTACTTCTTCTCTTTCTTCAACTTCTTCCTCTTCCTATTCTTCTTCCTCTTCTTCTTCTTCTTCTACCTGTTCTTCTTTGCTTTTCTTCTACTTCCCCTTCTAATTCTTCTTCCTCTTCTTCTTTTTCTTTTTGTTCATCTTGTTTTTCTTCTTCTTCTTCTACTTCTTCTCTTTCTTCTACTTCTTCCTCTTCCTATTCTTCTTCCTCTTCTTCTTCTACTTCTACCTGTTCTTCTTTGCTTTTCTTCTACTTCCCCTTCTAATTCTTCTTCCTCTTCTTCTTTTTCTTTTTGTTCATCTTGTTTTTCTTCTTCTTCTTCTTGTCATTGTTCTTTGTCTTCTACTTCTTCATCTTGTTCTTCTTCCTCTTCTTTTTCCTCTTTTCCAACTTATTCTTTTTCTACTTCTTCTTATTACACCTCTTGTTCCTCTTCTTCCACTTCTTCTTCCTCTTCCTCTTCTTGTTTCTACTTCTTCTTCTTGCACTTCTTCTTCTTCCACTACTACTTCTTCTTCTTCTTCCTTTCATTTACTTCTTCCTATTCCTCTTGTTTTTCCTCCCTCTCTTCTTCGTCTTCTAATTCTTTTTCCACTTCATTATCCCCTTCTTCTTCTTCTTCTTCTCCGTCGTCTCTCCATTTTCTGGCAGCTTCTTCATCTTCTTCTTTTCCTTCTTCTTCTACTTTTTCCTCTTCTTCTACTACTTCTTCTTATTCTTCTTCTTCTTCTACTTCTCCTTCTTCATCTACTACTACTTCTTCTTCATCGTCTTCTTCTTCTTCTACTTCTTCTTTTTGAAATTCTACTACTTCTTCTTCTTCATGTTCTTGTACTTTTCTACTACTACTTCTTCTAATTCTTATTCTACTTCTTCCTCTACTTCTTCCTCTACTTCTTCCACTTGTTCTTCTGCTTCTTCTACTACTTCTTCTTGTCCTTCTTCTTCTTCTTCTTCTTCTTCTTCCTCTTCCTCTTCTACTTTTTCTTCTTCTTTTTCTTCTTCTTCTTCTTCTTCTTCTACTACTACTAGTACTACAACTTCTTCCACTTCTTCTTTGCCTTCTTCTTCTTCTATTTCCTCTTCTTCTTCATCTTCTTATTCTTCTTCCTCCTCTTCTACTTCTTCTACTTCTTCCTCTTCGTATTCTCCTTCCTCTTCTCCATCTTCTTCTTCTTCTTTTTCTTTACATCTGCTACTTCTTCTTTTTCTTCCTCCTCTTCTTCTTCTTCTTCTTCCTCTTCTTCTTCTTCTTCTACTACTTCTACTTCTTCTTCTTCTCCTTCTTCTCCTTCTTCTTCTTCTTCTTCTTCTTCTTCTTTCTCCTCCTCCTTCTCCTTCACTTCTTCTTCTTCTTCATCATCATCATCTACTTCTTCTTCTTTCTCTTCTTTTTCTTCGTCATCTTCTCCTTATTCTTCATCTTATTCTCCTTCTACTTCTTCATCTTTTTCTTCTTCTTCTTCTTCTTCTTCTTCTACATCATATTTTTCTTCTTTTTCTTCTTCTTCTTCTACTACTTCTTCCGCTTCTTCTTCTTTTTGTCTTCTTCTTTTTCTTCTTCTTCTTCTTTTTCTTCTTCTTCTTCTTCATGTTCATTTTCTTCTTCTTCCTCTTCTTCTTCTTCATCATCTTCTCCTTCTTCTTCTGCACCTTCTTCTTCTCCATCATCTTCTTCTTTTTCTTCATCTTCTTCAACATCACATTCTTCTTCTTCTTCTTCTTCTTCCTCTTCTTCAGCTTCTTCTTTATCTCTTCTTCTTCTTTTCCTTCTTCTTCTTCTTCCACTTCTTCTTCTTCTTCGTCTTCCTTCTCTTCTTCATCCTCTTATTCATCTTCTTCTTCTACTTCTTCTTCTTCTTCTGTTTCTTCTTTTACTACTTTTTCTTCTTGTTCTTCAACTTCTTCTACTTCATCTTCTTCTTTTTCTTCTTCTTCTTTAACCCTTAATCCTTAAACCTTAATCCTTATTCCCTTATCCTTATTCACTAATCTTTATGACCTAATCCTTTAATCTCTTATCCATAATTTCTAATATTTAATCCCTTATTCTAAATTGCAAATCATTAATCCGTAATTAATAATCCCAAAACCTTAATCCCTCCCTAATCCTTAGTTCTTAATCACTTAATCCCTTATCCATTATCATTAATCATTAATCTTTAATCCTTTAATTTGTAATCCAGAATCCATAATCCCTAAGCCCTTGTCGTATAAACTAATCTTGAATTAATAATCCAGAATTCCAAATCCCTAATCTTTAATAAATAATCACTAATCTGTTATGCTTAGTTTTTAATCCCTAATCCTTACCTTCTTAATCCTTAATCACCTATCCCTAACACCTATTCCTAATCCCTAAGCTCACCCTCCCTAATCCATAATTTGTCTTCTCCTTCCTCTTCTTCTTCTTCTTCTTCCTCTTCATCTTTCATCTTCTTCTCTCTCTTCTTCCACTTTTTGATCTTCCTCTTCTTCTTTTTCTTCTTTCTCTTCTTCTTCTTCATCCTCTTCTTCTTCTCCTCAACTTCCTCTTTTTCTTCTTGCACCTCATCTTCTTGTTTGCTCTCTTCCGCTCATCCTCCTCTTCTACTTCTTTTTCTTCTTCCTCTTCCTCTTCTTCTTCTTCTTCTTTGATTTCGTCTTCTTCTTCTTCTTCCTCCTCTTCTTATTTACCTTCTTCTTATTCTTATTCTTCTTCTTCCTCATCTTCCTCTTCTTCTTCTGGTTCTTCTTCTTCTTCTTCTTCCAATTTTTCATCTTCCTCTTCTTCTTCTTCTTCTTCCTCTTCTTCTTCTTGTTCTTTTTCTTCTTCTTCTTCCTCTTCTTCTTCCTCTTCCTCATCTTCTTCTTCTTCATTTACTTCTTCTTCTTCATGTTATTGTCTTCTTCCTTTTTTTCTTCATCTTCTTCTTCTCTTCTTCTTTCTCTTCTTCCTCTTCTTCTTTCTCTTCTTCCTCTTCTTCTTTCTCTTCTTCATCATCATCATCTTCTTCTTCTTCATCATCTTCTTCTTCCTCTCCTCTTCTTCTTCTTCATCATCTTCTCCTTCTTCTTCTCCTTCTTCTCCTTCTTCTTCTTCTTCTTCATCTTGTTCTTCTTCTTCTTCAACATCACATCCTTCTCCTTCATCATCATCATCTTCTTCTTCTTCTACTTCTCTTCTTCTTTTTCTTCTTCTTCTTCTTCCACTTCTTCTTCTTCTTCGTCTTCCTTCTCTTTTTCTTCATCCTCTTATCCGTCTTCTTCTTCTAGTTCTTCTGCTTCTTCTTCTTCTTCTTCTTCTTCTTCTACTTCTTCTTTTACTTCTTCTTTTTCTTCAACTTCTTCTTCTACTTCATCTTCTTCTTCTTCTTCTTCTTCTTCTTCTTCTTCTTCCTTAAC
>JAIUJO010003736.1:17500-70000 GCA_023846275.1 Vanilla planifolia
CTTCTTCTTCTCTTCTTTAACTTCTTTGTATTCTTCATTTTTTTCTTCTTCCTCCTCTTCTTCTTCTCCTTCTTCCTCTGTTTCCTCTTCTTCTTAATATTATTGTTATTATTATTTGTCTTCTTCTTCTTATTCTCTTCTTCTTCTTCTTCTTCTTTTTCTTCTTCTTCTTCGTACTCTTCCTCTTCCACTTCAACATCTTCTTATTATTATTGTTATTCCCCTTCATTTTCGTCTTCTTCTTCTTCTTCTTGTTCTTCTTCCTCTTCTACTTCTTCGTCTTCTTCTTTTTCTTGTTCTCTTCTTCTCTTCCTTTATTTCTTCATCTTCTTCTTCTTCTTCTTTACCTTCTTCTTCTTCTTCTTCTTCTTCTTCTTCGTACTCTTCTTCTTCCACTTCAACATCTTATTATTATTGTTATTCCCCTTCATTTTCTTCTTCTTCTTCTTCTTCTGCTTCTTCTTCCTCTTCTACTTCTTCATCTTCTTCTTTTTCTTGTTCTTCTTCTTCTCTTCCTTTACTTCTTCATCTTCTTCTTCTTCTTCTTTACCTTCTTCTTCCCCTTCCTCTTCTTCATCTTCTTCTTTTTTCTCTTCCTCTACTTCTTCTTCTGCTTCTTCATTGCCTTCTTCTACTTCTTCTTCTTCTGCTTGTCTTCTTCTTCTTCTTCTTCTTCCTCTTCTTCTTCCACTTCTTCTTCTTCTTCTTCTTCTTGATCTTCTTATTTCTCTTCTTCCTCTTCTTCTTCTTTTTTGTGTTCTTTTTCTTCTTCCTATTTTTCTTCTTCTTCTTCTTCTTCTACCCCTTTGTCTTCATCTTCTTCTACCTCTTCCTCTTCCTCTTCCTCTTCCTCTTCCAGTTCTTCATTATCATCGTCTTCTTATTCTTCTTCCTAAACATCTTCTTCCTTCTTTCTTCCATCTTCCTTCCTTCTTCTTCCTTCTTATTTCTTCCTTCTTCCTTCTTCCTTCTTCCTTTAATTTCTTCATTCTTCCTTCTTCTTTCTTCCTTCTTCCATCTTCTTTCTTCCTTCTTCTTTTGACTTTCTTCTTTCTTATTTCTTTTTCTTTCCTCATCCTTTTTTTTTCTTCATCTTCTTCCCATTTTTCTTCTTCTTCTTCTTCTTCCACTACTACTTCTTCTTCTTCTTCTTCCCCTTCGTCTTCTTCCTTCTCTTCTCCCACTTATTCTTCTTCTTCTTTTTCTTCCTCTTCTCATTCTTCTTCTTCTTCTTCTTCTTCTTCATCATAGTAATCATGATCTTCTTCTTCTTTTATTACTACTTCTTCTTCCTCTTCTTCTACTATTTCTTCTTGTTCTTTTTCTTCTTCTTCTTCACTTCTTTTTGTTCTTTCTCTTCTTATTCTTCTTCTTCTTCATCTTCTTCTTCTTCTTCTTCTTCTTTATCTTCTACTTCTACGTATTCTTCTTCTTTTTTTTCTTCTTCTTCAATTTCTACTTCTTCTTCTTCCTTCCCCTCCTCTTCATCTTCTCCTTCTTCTTCTTCTTCTTTTCCTTCTTCTACTTCTTCTTCTGCTATTACTACTTCATCTTTATCTTCTTCTTCTAATTTTTCTTCTACTACTACTTATTCTTCTTTTTTTCTTCTTCTTCATCATCTTCTTTTACTTCTTCTTCTTCTTCTTCTTCTTCTGCTTCTTTCCTCTTCTTCTTTCTCTTCTTGTTTTGCTTCTTCTCCTTCTCCTTCTCCTTCTCCTTCTCCTTTCCTTCTCCTTGTCTTTTCCTTCTCCTTCTCATTCTTAATCTCCTTCTCCTACTCCTAGTTCAAGTTCTTTTCTTCCTCCTTTTCCTTCTACTTATTTCTTCTTTCTTCTTTTTTCTTTCTTCTTTCTTAGTTCTTCATCCTTCTTCCTTCTTCCTTCCTCCATCTTCCTTCCTTCTTCCTTCTTCCTTCTTCCTTGTTCCTTCTTCCTTCTACCTTGTACCTTCTTACTTCTTCCTTTTTCCTTCTCCCTTCTTCGTTCTTCTTTCCTTTTTCTTCTTTCTTCTTTCATCTTTCTTCTTCTTTCTTTTTCTTCCTTCTCCTTTCTTCTTCTTTCTTTCTTCTTCGTTCTTTCTTCTTCTTTCTCTCTTCTTCTTCTCCTTGTTCTTCTTTATCCCTAATCTTTAACCCTTAATCCTCAATCTAAAATAACTAAACCATAATCTCTAATCACTAATCCCTAACACTTAATCTTTAATCTATCTCTAACCCTTAATCATTAATCTTTAGACCCTAATCCCTAATCTTTGTTCTTTAACACTTAATAACTGATCTTTAATTCTTAAACCTTAAATCCTCATCTTTAATCCCTAATCCCTAATCTCTAATCCCTTATCTTGAATTCCTAATCCTAAATATATAATTTCAAATCCTTAATTCAAATCCCTAATCCTTAACGCTTAATCCATAGTCCCTGATACTTAATCCATATTTCTTTAATCTCTAATTCTTAATCCCTAATCCTTAATCCTAAATCCTTAATTCCTAACCTTTTTTACAAATTTTGATTCCTTAATTCCTTATCTTTAAACCCTAACACCAAACATTGATTCCTAATCCTTAAAACCTATCCAAAATCCCTAATTTGTAATTCCTAATCCTTAATCTTTAATCCATAATCTCGAAACCCTCCATCCCAAATGCTTAATCCCTAATCCCTAATACCTAATTCCTAATCCTTTAGTCGTAGCCAATTAATCCATAGTCTGTCTTCTTCCACTTCTTCTTCGTCTTCATCTTCTTCTTCTTCTACCTCGTCTTCCTCTTCTTCTTCTTCTTCTTCTTCTTGTTCTGCTTCTTCTTCTTCTTCTTCTTCTTCATCTTCTTCTTCCTCTTCTTCTTTTTCTTCTTCTCCTTCCTCTTTCTTCTTCTACCTCCTCTTCCACTTCATCTTCTTCTTCCACTTCTTCGTCGTCTTCTTTTTCTTCTTTTTCTTTTTTTTCTTCATCATCTTCATCTTCTTCCTTCTTCCTTCTTCCTTCTTCCATCTTCTTTCTTCTTCTTTTTTCTTTTTTCTTTCTTCTTCTTTCTTTTATTCTTCTTCTTCGACATCTTCTTCCCTTTCTTCTTCATCTTCTTCTTCTCACTCTTCTTCTTCTTCTTCTTCTTCTTCTTCTTTCACTTCTTCTTCTTCTTCCTTTTCTTCTTCTTCTTTTTCTTCTTTTTCTACTTCATCTTCTCCTTCTCTTCTTCTTCTTCTTCTTCTTCTTCCCTTCTCGTTCTTCTTCTACTTCTTCTTCTTCTTCTTCTTCTTCCCTGTTCATTCTTCTTCTACTTCTTCTTCTTCTCCTTCTTCTTCTTCTTCCTCTTTTTATTCTTCTTCTCCTTTCTCTGCTTCTTCATCTTCTTCTTGTTCCTATTCTTCTACTTCTTCTCTTCTTCTTCTTTTTCTTTTCTTATTCCTCATCTTCGTCTTCTTGTGCTACGACTTCTCCTTTTTCTTCTTCTTCTTCATCTTCTTCTATTATTCCTCCAATTTTTCTTCTTCTTTTACTTCTTCGTCTTCTTCTTATTATCCTTTATGTTCTTCTTCTTCTTGGTTCTTTTTCCTTTCCTCTTTCATATTTTGTATTCCTTCTTTCATCTTCTTTACTCCTTCCATCTTCCTTCTTCCTTCTTGCTTCTTCAATCTTGCTTCTTCCATCTTCCTTCTTCCTTCTCGCACTTTTCTTCTTTCTTTTCTCATCTTCTTTCTTTGTCTTCTTCTTCTACTGCTGCTAAATTTTCATCTTCTTCTTCTTCTTCTTCTTCTACTTCTTTTTCTTCTTCTTCTTCTTCTTCTACCACTACTTCTTTTACGTCTTATTCTTCTTCTTCTACTTCTTCTTTTCCTCTACTTCTTTGACTTCGTCTTCTTCTTCTTCTTCTTCTTCTCAGATTTCCTCTTCCTGTTCTTCTTTTTTGTTCTTATTCTTCTAGTCTTCCTCTTCTTCTTCTTCCTCCTCCTCCTCTTCTTCTTCCTCTTCTTTTTCTTCTTCTTCTTCTTCTTCCTTTACTTTGCCTTCTTCTTCTTCTTCTTCTACTTCTTCCTCTTCTTCCTTCTCTTCTACTTTTTCTTCTTTCCCCCTTATCTTCTTCCTCCCCCTCTTCCACTTCCTCTTCCTCTCCCTCTTCTTTGTCTTCTTCTTCTTCTTCTTCTTCTTCTTCTTCTTCTTCTTCCTCTTCTACATCTTCTCCTTTGTTGCATTATTCTTCTTCTTCTACTTCTTCTTTTCCTCTACTTCTTTGGCATCTTCTTCTTCTTTGTCTCCTTCTTCTTTGGTTTCCTCTTCTTTTTCTTCTTCTTTGTCTTCTTCTTCTTCTTCTTCTACTCTTCTTCTTCTTCTCCTTCTTCCTCCTCTTCTTCTTCCACTTCTTTTTCTTCTTCTTCTTGTTCTTCTTCTTCTTGTTCTTCTTGTTCCTCATCTTCCTCTTCTTCTTTGTCTTCTTCCTCTTCTTCTTCTTCTTCTTCTTCTTCTTTTTCTTTTACTTCTACCATCTTCTTTCTTCCTTTTTCTTTTTTCTTTCCTCTTTCTTCTTCTTTTTCTTCTTCTTCTTCTTCTTCTTCTTCTTCCTCTTCTTCTTCTTCTTCTTCTTCTTCTTCCTATTCTTCTACTTCTTCCTCTTCTTTTACCTCTTCCTCTTCTTCCTCTTCCCCCTTCTTCTTCTTCTTCTTCATTTTCTTTTTCAAATTCTTCTTCCTCTTCTTCTTCTTCCCCTTCTTCTACTTCTTTTTCTGGTTCTTCTTCTTCTTCTACTTCTACTTCTTTCACTTCTTCTTCCTAGTCCTCATCTTCTTCTCCATCTTTAACCTGTTCCCCACATCCTCCTTTTCTCCTTCTTCTCCTTCTTCTTCTTCTTCTTATTCTTATTCTTCTTCTTCATCTTCTTCTTCTTCTTCTTCTTCTTCTTCTTCTTCTTTCACTTCTTCTCCTTCTCTTCTTCTTCTTCTTCTTCTTCTTCTTCTTCTACTTCATCTTGTCCTTCTCTTCTTCTTCTTCTTCTTCTTCCCTTCTCATTCTTCTTCTACATTTTCTTCTTCTTCTTCTTCTTCTTCTTCCCTTCTCGTTCTTCTTTTACTTCTTCTTCTTCTTCTTGGTCTTTTTATTCTTCTTCTCCTTCCTTTGCATCTTCATCTTCTTCTTGTTCTTATTCTTCTACTTCTTCTCTTCTTCTTCTTTTTCCTTTTCTTATTCCTCATCTTCTTCTTCTTGTGCTACTACTTCTCCTTTTGCTTCTTCTTCTTCTCAGATTTTCTCTTCTTGTTGTACTTTTTTGTCTTCTTATTCTTCTAGTCTTCCTCTTCTTCTTCTTCCTCCTCCTCCTCCTCTTCTTCCTCTTCTTCTTCTTCTTCTTCTTCCTCTACTTCACCTTCTTCTTCTTCTTCCTTCTCTTCTACTTTTCCTTATTTCCCCCTTATCTTCTTCTTCCCCCTCTTCCACTTCCTCTTCCTCTACCTCTTCTTTGTCTTCTTCTTCTTCTTCTTCTACTTCTTCTTCTTCTTCTACTTCTTCTTCTTCTTCCTCTTCTACTTCTCCTTTTTTGCATTATTCTTCTTCGTCTACTTCTTCTTTTCCTCTACTTCTTTGACTTCTTCTTCTTCTCCATCTTCTTTTGTTTCCTGTTCTTCTTCTTCTTTTTTTTCTTCTTCTTCTTCTTCTTCTACTCTTCTTCATCTTCTCCTTCTTCCTCATCTTCTTCTTCCACTTCTTTTTCTTCTTCTTCTTCTTCTTCTTCTTGTTCTTCTTGTTCCTCATCTTCCTCTTCTTCTTCTTCTTCTTCCTCCTCTTCTACTTCTTCTTCTTCGTCTTCTTCTTCATCTTCCATCTTCTTTCTTCCTTTTTCTTTTTTCTTTCCTCTTTCTTCTTCTTCTTCTTCTTTGCTTCTTCTTCTTCTTTTTCTTCTTCTTTTTTTCCTTTTTCTTCTTCGTATTCTTTTTCTTTCTTCTTCTTCTTCCTTTTCTTCTTCTGCTTCTTTTTCTTTTTCTTCTTCGTCATCATCATTTTCTCCTTCTTTTCTTCTTCTTCTTCTTCTTCTTCTTCTTCCCTTACCCATCTTCTTCTTCTTCTTATTTTTATTCTTGTTCTTCTTCTTCTTCTCGTTCTTCTTCTCCATCCTCTCCTTCTTCTTCTTGTTGTTTTTGTTGTTCTTCTTCTTCTCTTCTTCTTCTTCTTCCTTTTCATATTCCTCATCTTCTTCTTCTTGTGCTTCCTCTTCTCCTTTTCTTCTTCTTCTGCATCTTCTTCTACTTCTTCCTCCTATTTTTCTTTTTCTTTTCCTTCTTCGTCTTCTTCTTATTCTCTTTCATCTTCTTCTTCGTCTTTTTCTTCTTCTTCTTCTTCTTCTTCTTCTACTTCTACTTCTTCTTGTACTTCTCCTTCTTCTTCTTATTCTACATCCTCTTCTTCTTCTTCTACCACTTCGTTTTCTTCTTCTTCTTCTTCCCCTTCTTCCTCCATGTTTTCTTCTTCTTCCTCTCTTCTTTCCTCTTCTTCTTCTACTTTTTCTTCTCCTTCTTTGTCTTCTTCTTTCTCCTCTTCTCTTCTTCTTCTTCTTCTTCTTCCTCTTCTTCTTCTTCTTCTTCTTCTTCTTTCTCATCTTCTTTTTCCACTTCTTCTTCTTCTTCTTCTTCTTCTTCTTCTTCTTCTTTTTCTTCTTTTTCTTTTACTTCTTATTCCTCATCTTTTTCTTCTTCTTCTTCTTTTCCTTCTTCTTCTTTGTCTTCTTTATTTCTTCTACCTCTTCTCCCTCTTCTTCCCCTTTCTTTTTGTCTTCTACTACCTCTCTCTCTTCTTCTTGCTCTTTCTTTCCTCTTCCTTTTCTTCTTCTTCTTCTTCTTCTTCTTCATCTTCTTCCTTCTTCCATCTTCCTTATTCCTTCTTCCTTCTTATTTCTTCCTTTTTCCTTCTTTCTTCCTTTTCATTCTTCCTTCTTCCTTCTTCTTTCTTCCTTCATCCACCTTCTCTCTTCTTTCTTCTTTCCACATTCTTCTTTCTTCTTCTTTCTACATCTTCTTATTTTTCTTCTTCTTCCTCATCTTCCTCTTCTTCTTTTTCTTCCTCTTCGACTTCCTCATCTTCTTCTTCTTCTTCCTCTTCTTCTTCTTCTTCTTCTTCCCCTTGTTTTTCCTCTTCTTCTTCTTCTTGTTCCTATTGTTATTATTCTTCTATGTCTTCTTCTTTCTATTCTTCTTTTTCCTTGTCTTCTTCATGTTCTTCTTTTTTTTTCTTCTTCTTCGTCTTCTTCTTCTTCTTCTTCTTCTTCATGTTCTTCTTCCTCTTCTTCTTCCTCTACTTGTTTTTCTTCTTTTCTTGTTCTTCTTCTTCTAGTACTTCTTGTTCTTTTTTCTTCTTCTTCTATTTCTTTTCTTCTTCTTCTCCTCCATCTCGTTCTTTTCAATCTTCTTCTTCTTCTTCTTCTATTACTTCTTCTTCTCTTCTTCTTCTTCTTCTTCTTCTTATTCTTCTTCTTCTTCTTCTTTTTCCTTTTCTTCTACTTGTTCTTGTTTTTCTTCTTCATCTTCATCTTCTTATTGTTCTTCTTCTTCTTCCTATTCTTCTTCCTCTTCTTCTTCCTCTACTTGTTTTTCTTATTTTTATTCTTCTTCTTCTTCTTCTTCTCCTACTTGTTCTTTTTCATCTTCTTCTATTTCTTTTCATCTACTTCTTCTTCTTCTTCTTCTTCTTCTATTTCTTCTTCTTCTTCTTCTTCTTCTTCTTCTTATTCCTCTTTTTCTTCTCTTCTTCTTCTTCTTCTTCTTCTTCGTTATCTTTATCTTCTTCTTCTTCTTGTTCTTCTTCTTCTTCTTCTTCTTCTTCTTCTTCTTCTCCTTCTTCTTCTTTTACTTTTTCTTCTTCTTATTCTTATTCTTCTTCTTCTTCCTCCTCTTTTTCTTCTTCTTCTTCTTCTTCCTTTTGCCCTTCTTCTTCTTCCCCTTGTTCTTCTTCTTCTTGTTCTCCTTCTTCCACTTCTTCTTCTTCTTCTCTTACCTCTTTTTATTCTTCTTCTTCTTCTTCTCTTCTTCTTCTTCCTCTTCATTTACTTCTTTTTCTTCTTCCTCATCTACCTCTTATTCTTCATTCTCTATTTCTTTCTCTTCTTCTTCTTCTCCTTATCCTTCTCCTACACCTCCTTCTCGTTCTCCTCTTCCTCCTTCTCATTCACCTACTTCTTCTACTTCTTCTTTCTTCTTTCTTTCTTCTTTTTTTCTTTCTTCTTTCTTATATATTCTGCCCTTTTCTTTCTTTCTTCTTCCTTCTTTTTTCCTACTTCCTTCTAGCTTCTTGTTCTTCCTTCTTCCTTCTTGCTTCTTGCTTCTTTTTTCTTCCTTCATCCTTCTTCTCTCTTCCTTTTTTCTTCTTTTCTCTATCTTTTTCTACTTTCTTCTATCTTCTTTCTTCTTCTTTCTTCTTTTTTCTTCTTCCTTATTTCTTCTTCTTTCTTTCTCCTTATTTCTTTCTTTTTCTTCTTCTATCATAATCGTCTTCTTCTTCTTCTTCTTCTTCTTATTCTTCTCCATCTTCTTCTTCTTCTCATTCTTCTTCTTTATCTCGAAATCACAATCCCTAATCCCATATACGCTTATCAATAAAACCTAATCTATAATCCCAAATCCTCTAATTGCTAATCCCCATTGTCAAATCCTTAATCCCTATTAACTAATCCTTAATATTTAATCTTTAATCCATCCCTTATCCATAATCCTTAATCACTAATCCCTAATCCTTAAACCTAAACCAAAAATCCTTAATCCCTAATGCCTAATCCTTAAACCTTAATCTTTAATACCTAATTCTTAATCTCTAATTCCTAATTCTTAATCCCTAAACCCCAATCCTTAATCAGTAATCCCTAATCCTTAATCCCCAATATTTTATCCTTAATCCTTTAATCAATAACTCCTAATTTGTGATTGCTAATGTAATCCTTATACCTAAATCTTAATCCTAATTCCCAAATACTTATTACCTAATCCCTAATCTATAAACCTTTACCTGAATCACTAATCCTTAATCCCTAATTCCTTCTACTTCCTCTCTCCTTCCTATTCCTCTTACTACTTCTTTTCATTCTTCTTCTTCATCTTCTTCTTCTTATTCCTCTTCTGCTTCTCCTTCTTCTTCTACTTCTTCTTCTTCCTCTTCTTCTTCTTCTTCTTCTTCTTCTACTTCTTCTACTTCTTCTTCCTATTCACAAAATCTGATCCTTATTACCATATTTTAAATCTTTATTCCCAAATCCCTATTACCTAATCCCTAACCCCTAAACCCTAATCCTAATTACTAATTCTTAAAAACCAAATCTTTAACCCATAAACCCTAATCTCTAATCCTTTATCTCTTATCCATAAATCTAAATCCCTCCCTCCCTAACATATAATCCCCAATCCCTAATATCTAATTCTTAATCTTTAAGTCATCACCCACAACTCTATAATCTATCTTCTTCTTCTTCTTCTCCTCTCTTCTCCTTCATTCTCTTCTTAATTTCCTTCTTCCTTGCACTCTTCTTCTTCAACTTCCTATTCTTCTTCATCTTCCTCTTCCTCTTCTTCTTCTTCTTCTTCTACTTTCTTTTCTTCTTCTCCTTGTACCTCTTTCTCTTCTTATTATTCTTCTTCTTTTTCTTATTCCTCCTCCTCTTCTTCCTCCTCTTCTTCTTCTTCTACTAGTCCTTCTTATTCTTCATCCTCCACTTCCTCTTCTTCTTCTTGCCTTCTCCTTCTTCTTCTTCCTCTTCTTCTTCTTCTTGTTCTTCTTCCCCTTTGTCTTCTACTTCTTCTCCCTTCCTGTTACTGACACTTCTTATTCTTCTTCTTCTTCTTTTTCTTGTTTCTTGTTCTTCTTCTTCTTCTTCCTCCTTCATCTCTACTTCTTCTTCTTCTTTTTCTTCTTCTTTTTCTTCTTCTTCTACTACTTGTTCTTCTTATTCTTTCACTTCTTCTTCTTCATCTCTTCTTCTACATCTTTGATTTCTTCTTCTTTGTTTTCCTCTTCATCATAGTCCTTCTTCCTCTTCATCATTTTCTTTATCTTCTTCTTCTTCTTCTTCTCTTCTTCTACTTCTTCTTTTTCCTCTTCCTCCTCCGCCTCTTCTTCTTCACTTCTTCCTTTTCTTCTTCTTCTTCTTTTTCCTCTTCTTCTTCTTCGTCTTCTCCTTCTTCTTCTTCATTTTGTTCTTCTTCTTCTTCTTCACCATCTTCTTCTTCTTCTTCATCTTCTTCGTCCTCTTCTTCTTCTTCTTCCCCTTCCCCTTATCTTCTTCTAACTCCTTTCCATTTCCTCTCCTTCTTCTTCTTCTTCTTCTACTTCGTCATCTTCTTCCTTCTTCCTTTCTTCCATCCTCTCTCTTCCTTCTTTTTTCTTTCCTCTTTCTTCTTCTTTCTTTTTCTTCTTCTTCTTCTTCTTCTTTCCCTTCCTCTTCCTCTTACTATTCCTCTTCTTCATTTTATTCTTCTTCTTTTTCATCATCTTTCTTTTTCTTCATCACCTTCTCCTTCCTCTTTTCTTCTTTCTTTTTCTTCTTCTTCTTCTACTTCCTTTTCCAATTCTTCTTCTTCTTCTTCTACTACTACTACTACTACTTCCTTTTTTTTCTTCTTCTTCCTCTTCTTATTTTTCTTTTTTCTTCTTCTGCTTCTTCTTCTTCTTCTCCTTCTTCTCTTCCTCTTATTCTTCTTCTTCTTCTTCTTCATCTTTTTCTTCATCCTCTTTTCCTTGTTCTTCTTCTTTTATTTCTTTCTATTCTTCTTATTCTCATTCTTCTTCTTCTACTACTTTTTCTTCTTCTTCTTCTTCTTCTTCTTCTTCTTCTCATCTTCTTCTTGTTCTTCTTCCTCACTTCTTCTACTTAATCTTCTTCTTCTTCTTCTTCTTCTTCAATTTTCTCTTCTTCCTCTTGTTCTTCTTCTTCTTCTTTGCCTTCTTCTACTTCTTCTTCTTTTTCTTCTTCTTCTTCTTCTTCTTCTTCTTATTTTTCCTGGTTATCTTTTTCCACTTCTTCTTCCTTCTTCATCAACTTCTTCTCATTCCTCTTCTACTTCTTCTTTTATTTCTTTTTCTTCTTCATCTTCTTCTTGTTTTTCTTCTTCATCATCTCTTCTTCTTCTTCATCTTCCTCTTCTTCCTCCTCTCATTCTTCTTCTTCTTCCTTTTCTCCTTCTTATTCCCTTTCCTCTTCGTCTTCTCCTACCTCTTTCCTCTTTCTCTTCCCCTTCCTTTTTCCTCTTCCTCTTCTTGTTCTTCTTTTTCTCATCATCTTCTTCCTTCTTCTATCTTCCATCTTCCTTATTCCTTCTTCCTTATTTCCTTCCTTCTTCCTTTTCCTTCTTCCTTCTTCCTTCTTCTTTCTTTCTTTGTCGATCTTCTTTCTGACTTCTTCTTACTTCTTTCATCTTTCTTCTTTCTTTGCCTTTCTACTTCTTCCCTTTCTTCTTCTTCTCATCTTCATCTTATTCTTCTTCTTCGTTTTTTTACTTCCTCATCTTCTTCTTCTTCTTCCTCTTCTTCTTCTTCTTCTAGTTCTTCTTCTTCTTCTTTTTCCTCTTATTGTTATTTTCATTACTATTATTATTCTACGTCTTCGTCATCTTCCTCTTCTTCTTTTTTCTTTTGTTCTTATTCTTCTTCTTCTTTTTCTTCTTTGTGTACTTCTTCTTCTTCTTCTTTTACTTCTTTTCCTCTTCGTCTTCCCCTTCTTCCACTTCTTCTTCTTCTACTGCTACAAAATTCACCTTCTTTTTCTTCATCATCTTCTTTCTCTTATCCTTCTCCTTCTTCTTTCTCCCTAATAGTTAACCCTTAATTCCAAATCCTTAATCTTTAATCCATAATCTTTAACCTCTATTCTCAAATCCTTGTATGGAATTCTGAATCCGAAATCTCTAATCCTTAATGAATAATCCCGAAACCTTAATCCTTAATCCCTAATGCTTAATACTAAATACTTAACCTTTTAATCCCTTATTTCTAATCCCTAATCCATAATTTAATCCCTAATACCTAATTCCTAATTTTTTCCCCAAAAACTCTATCACTTAATCCCTAATCCCTAATCTGAACCCTAAGCCATATTACTAATTCTTAATCCTGAATCCCTAATCCTTAAAACCCTAATCCTTTATCCTTAATCCCCAATCGATAAATTCAAACCCTCCCTCCCTAATGCTTTATCCCCAATTCTAATACCTAATTCCTAATCTATAGGCCGTCGCCCATTACTCTATAATTTGTCTTCTACTTCTTCTTCTTCGTATTCTTTCTTCTCTTCTACATTCTCTTTTCCTTTTTCTTCTGCCTTGTCCTCTTCTTGTTGTTCTTCCTATTCTTCCTCATCTTTCTCTTCTTCTTCTACTTCTTCCTCCTCCTCCTCCTCCTCCTCCGCGTCCTCTTCTTATTTTGTCCTTTTTTTTTCTTCCTCCTCCTCTTCTTCCCTTTCCTCTTCTTCTTCTTCTTCTTCTTCATTTTATTCTTCTCCATCATCATCATCATCATCTTCTTCTTCTTCTTCTTCATCTCCTTCTTCTATTTTTCTTCTTTTTCTTCTCCTTCTTCTACTTCCTCTGCCCATTCTTCTTCTTCTTCTTCTTCTTGTACTACTACTACAACTTCTTCTTTTGACTTTTCTTCTTCTTCTTCTCTTCTTATTCTTTTTCTTCATCTTCTTCTACTACTTCTTCTTCTTCATCTTCTCCTTCTTCTTCTCTTCTTCTTTATTTTTCCTTTTCTTCTCTTCTTCTTCTTCATCATCATCTTCTTCTTCCTCCTCTTTTTCTTTTTCTTCTTTTATTTCTTCCTCTTCTTCTTATTCTCATTCTTCTTCTTCTACTACTTTTTCTTCTTCTTCTTTTTCTTCTTCATCTTCTTCATCTTCTTCTACTTCCCCACTTCTTCTACTTCATCTTCTTCTTCCTTCACCTCTTCTTCTTCTTCTTCTTCTTAGATTTCCTCTTCTTCCTCTACTTCCTCTTCTTCTTCCTCTTTGTCTTCTTCTACCTCCTCTTCTCTTCTTCTTCTTCTTGTTCTTCTTCCTTGTCTTCTTTTTCCCCTTCTTCTTCTTCTACTTCTTCTTCGTCGACTTCTTATTATTCCTCTTCTACTTCTTCTTCCTTTTCTTTTACTTTCTCTTTTTCTTCTTCATCTTCTTCTTGTACTTCTTCCTCATCATCTTCTTCTTCTTCTTCCTCTTCTTCCTCTTCTTCTCTTCTTCCTCTTCCTCTTCTTCTTCTTCTTCTTCTTTCCTTTTCTCCTTCTTCTTCCCTTCCTCTTCGTCTTCTCCTACCTCTTCCTCATTCTCTCCCTCTTCCTTTTCCTCTTCCTCTTCTTCTTCTTCTTCTTCTTCTTCTTCTTCTTCTTCATCTTCTTGCTTCTTCTATCTTCCATCTTCCTTATTCCTTTTTCCTTATTTCCTTATTTCTTCCTTCTTCCTTCTTCCTTTTCCATCTTCCTTCTTCCTTCTTCTTTTTTCCTTCACCCATCTTCTTTCTTTCTTCTTCTTACTTCTTTCATCTTTCTTCCTTCTTCTTCATTTTACTTCTTTTTCTTCTTCTTTCTCATCTTCATCTTATTCTTCTTCATTTTTTTATTTCCTCTTCTTCTTCTTCTTCTGTTCTTTTTCTTCTTCTTCTTCCTCTTATTATTATTATTATTCTACGTCTTCGTCTTCTTCTTCTTTCTCTTCTTCTTTTTTCTCTTGTTCTTCTTCTTCGTGTTCTTCTTTGTCTTCTTCTTCTTTCCGTTCTTCTTCCTCTTCTTTGCCCTCTACTTGTTTTTCTTCTTTTTCGTCTTCTTCTTCTACATCTTCTTCTTCACCTTCTTGTTCTTATTCTTCTTCCACTTTTATTTCTTTTTCTTCTATTTTTTGTTCTTCTTCTTCTTCTTCTCCTTCTTCTTCTTTTTCATCTTCTTCTTCTATTTCTTCTTCTTCTTCTTCTTCTTCTTCTTCTTCTCCTTCTTCTTTTTATTATTATTATTTTTCTTCTTTTTCTACTTGTCATTTCCTTCTTCATCATCACCATCATCATCATCTTCTTCTTCTACTACTTCTTTTTCCTGTTCGTCTTCTTCTTCTTCTTCCTCTACTTCTTCTTCTACTGCTACTTTACCTTCTTTCTCCTCGTCTTCTTCTTGCTCTCATCTTTCTCCTTCTTCTTTCTCCCTAATCCTTAATTCGTAATCCCTAATCTTTAATACCTAATCCCTAATCTCAAATTCTTAATCCCAAATCCTTAATCCATAATCCCTAATCCTTGTCTTGAATTCCTAATAAAAAATCTCTAATCTCTAATCCTTAATAGATAATCCCAAAACTTTAATCCTTAATCCTTAATACTTAACACTAAATCGTTAATCTTTTAGTACCATATTTCTAATCCATAATCCAGAATCTAATCCCTAGTACCTAATCCCTAATCCCTAAACCCTAAGACTTATTCCTAATTCTTAATCCCAAATCCCTAATCCCTAAGCCCTAATCATTTATCCATAAACCCTAATCGATAAATCTGAATCCCTCCCTCCCTAATGCATTATCCCCAATCTCTAACACCTAATTCCTAATCATTAGGACGTCGCCCAATACTCTATGATCTATCTTCTTCTTCTTCCTCCTCTTCTTCTTCTTCTTCTTCTTTCTCTTCTCGTTCTTTCTCTTTTCCTTTTTCTACTACATTGTCCTCTTCTTGTTCTTCTTCCTATTCTTTCTCATCTTCCTCCTCTTCTTCTTGTTCTTCTTCTTCTTCCTCCTCCTCCTCTTCCTCTTCTTATTCTTTGTCTTCTTTTTCTTCTTCCTCCTTTTCTTTTTCTTCCTCTTCTTTTTCTTCTTCGTCTCCTTATTCATCTTCCTCTTATTCTTCTTCTTCATCTTGTTCTTCTTCTTCCTCTTCTTCCTCTTCTTCGTTCTTTTTTCTTCTACTTCTTCTTCTCCTTCCTATTCTTCTTAGTACTCTTCTTCTTCTTCTTCTTCTTCTTTTTCCTCCTCTACTTCATTTTCATGTTGTTCTTTTTCTTCTTCTTCTTTTACTTATATTGTTTCTTCTTCTTCTACTACTTGTTCTTCTTCGTCTACTTCTTCTTCTTTTTCTTCATCTCTTCTTCACTACTTTGACTTCGTCTTCTTCTTCTTCTTCTTCGATTTCCTCTTCATCTTCTTCTTCTTCTTCTTCTTCTTCTTCTTTTTCTTCTTCTTCTTCTTCTTCTTTGTCTTGTACTTCTTCTTCTTTCTTCTTCTTCTCACTCTTGTTCTTATTATTCTTCCTCTTCTATTTCTTTTTCTTCTATTTTCTCTTCTTCTCCTCCTTCTCCTTCTTCTTTTATTTCTTCTTCTTCTACTTCTTCTTCTCCTCCTCCTTTTTTCTCTTATTCTTCTTCTTCTTCTTCTTCTTCTATTACTTCTTCTCTTCTTCTTGTTCTTCTTCTTCTTCTTCATCTTCTTCTTTTTCTTCTTCTTCTTCCTCTTCATCGTCCCTTTCCTCTTCCTCCTCTTCTTCTTCTTCTAGTACTACTACTTTGCCTTCTTTTTCTTCTTCTTTTTACTCATGTCCTTCTTCTTTCTCCTTAGTCCTCAATCCCTAATTCCTAATTCCTAATCATTAATACCTAAATCCTAATCTCTAATCCCTATTCCTTGATCCATAATCCATAATCCCTAATCTCTAATCTCTCATCTTTGTCTTTAATTCCTAATCCTAAATCTCTAACCTCTAATCCCTAATTCATAATCCCAAAACCTTAATCCTTAATCCCTCATACATAATACTTAATCCTTAATCCCTTATTTCGATTCTCTAATCTTGAAACCCTAATCTAATCCCTAATACCTAATTCATATTCCATTTTCCCAAAGCTTTATTATCTAATCCGTAGTCACTAAACCATAACCCTAATTCTTAATTCTTATTTCTAAATCCCTAAACCCTAATTCCTAATCCTAAATCCCTAATCCATAAATCAAAATCCTTCCATTCCTAATGCCTAATACCCAATCCTTAATTTCTAATCTTTCAGCCATCATCCACTACTCTTTAATCTGTCTTCTTCTTCTTCCCCTGCTCCTTCTTTCTCTTCTTCTTTTCCTTCTTCCTTGTCTTCTTCTTGTTCTTCATCATATTCTTGGCCATCTTCCTCTTCTTTTTCTTCTTCTTTTTCTTGTTGTTCTTCTTCTTCCTCCTCCTCCTCTTCTTCCTCTTCTTCTTCTTTTGCTTCTTCTTTTTTTCTTCTTCTACCTCTTCTTCTTCTTATTCTTCTTCTTTTTTCTTATCTTCTTCTTCTAGTTCTTCTCTTTCTTCCTCTTCTTCTTCTTCTACTACTACTACTACTTCTATTTCTTCTTCATCTTCATCATCATCATCTTCTTCTTTTTCTTCATCTTCATCTTCTCCTTTTCCTCCTCCTTCTTCATCTTCTTCTTCTTCTTCATCCTCCTCCACTTCTTATTTTTTTCTTCTTCTACCTCTTCTTCTTCTTGTTTTTCTTCTTTTTTTGCATCTTGTTCTTCCTTTTTTTCTCTTTCTTCTTCTTCTTCTTCTACTTCTACTTCTTCTTCATCTTCATCTTCTTCTTCTTCTTCTTCCTCATCATCTTCTCCTGCTCCTTCTTCTTCTTCTTGTTATTCTTGTTCTTCTTCTTTCTTCTTTCTTCTTTTCGCTTTCTTTTTTCTTATATCTTCTTCCTTCTTTCTTCTTCCTTCTTCACTCTTTCTTCTTACTTCAGTCTTCTTCCTTCTTGCTTCTCACTTCTTTCTTGTTCCTTCTTCCTTCTTCCTTCTTTCTTTCTTTTTTCTTTTTTCATTTTTCTTTTTTCTTCTTTCTTCTTTCTTCTTTCTTCTTTCTTCTTCTTTCTTCTATTTTCTTCCTTCTTCCTTCTCATTTCTTTCTTCTTCTTCCTTCTTTCTTCTTCTTCTTCTACTTCTTCTTTTACTTCTCAATCTTCTTCTTCTACTCTATCTTCTTCTTCTTCTTCTTATATTTGTTCTTCTTTATCCCAATACTATAATCCCTAATCTTGCATTCCTTCATCCGTAATCCATAATCTCTAATCCCTAATCCCTCTCTCTCTAATCTCTAATCCCTAATCCTTAATCGCTAATCTCCAATGTCAAATCTCTAATCACGAATAACTAATCCTTAATATTTAATCTTTAAACCATCCATAATCCTTAATAACTAATCCCTTATCCTTAAACCCAAATTCCAAATCTTTAATCCCTAATGTCTAATCTTTAATGCCTAATCTTTCATACCTTATCTGTAATCTCTAAATCCTAATCCTTAATCTCTAATCCCTAATCTCTTTTACTTGTTTTAAATTCCTAATCCTAAATCTCTAATCCCTAAATCCTAATTCATAAACCCTAAACCCCAATCTTTAACCCTAATACCTAATCCTTAATCCCTAATATGTAATCCATAATCCATTAATCAATAACTCCTAATATGTAATCCCTAATCTAATCTGGAATCCCTAATTCTTAATCCCAATTAAAAATCCCTAATCCCTAAACCCTAACCCTAATCACTAATCCATAATCCCTAATTCTTAATTCTTAATCTTAAATCCATATTCCCTAAACCTTAATCTTTAATCCTTATTCCCTAATCCATAATCTTGAATCCCTCCCTCCCTAATGCCTAATCCCAAAACCTTAATACCTAATTCTTAATCCCTAAGTTGTCACACACTAGTCCATAATCTATCTTCTTCTTCTTCTTCTTCTTCCTCTTCTTCTTCCACTTCTTCTTTTTTCTATTCTTCTTCTTCTTCTTCTTCTTCTTCCTTGTCTTCTTCTTGTTCTTCTTCATATTCTTCTTCATCTTTCTCTTTTTCTTCTTCTTCATCTTCTTCCTCCTCCTCTTTCTCTTATTCTTCTACTTCGTCTTCCTCTTCCTCTCCTTGCTCTTCTACTTCTTCATTCCTTTCTTCCTCTTCTTCTTCTTCTTCTCCTTCTTGTTCTTCTTCCTCATGTCCTTCTCCTTTGTCTTCTTCTTCGTCTCCTTCTTCTTCTTCTTCTCCTTCCTATTCTTCTTCTTCTTCCTCCTCCTCCTCTTCTTCTTCTTCTTCTTCTCTTTCTTCTTCTACTTCTTCTTCTTATTCTTCTTCTTTTCCTCATCTTCTTCTTTAGCTTCTTCTCCTTTTGCTTCTTCTACTACTTCTTCTTCCTCTTCTTCTTCTTCTCTTCTTTTTCTTCATCATCATCATCATCATCTTCTTCTTCTTCTTCTTCTTCTTCTTACTTTTTCTTATTCTTCCTCTTCTTCTTCTTCTTCCCATCCTTTTTCTTGTGCTTTTCCTCTTTTTTTCCTCCTTTATCCTCTTTTCTTTCTTCTTTTTGTACTTCTTCTTTTTCTTCGTCCTCCTCTAGTACCTTTTCTTGCTATTCTTCTTCTTCCTCCTCTTCTTGTTCTTCTTTCTCTTCTTCCTTGTCTTCCTCTCCTTCTTCTTCTTCTTCTTCCTTTTCAATTTTTTCTTCCTCTTGTTTCTCTTCTTCTTCTTATTCTTCTTCTTCCTCTCCTCCTTCTTCTTGTTCTCATTCTTCCTTTTCTTCATTTTCTTCTTCTACTTCTTCTTCTTCTTCGTCTTCTTCTTCTTCTTCTTCTTCTTCTACATCTCATTATTCTTCTTATTCTTCTTCTTCTTCTCTACTTCATCTTCTACTTCTTGTTCTCCTTCTTCTTCCTCTTGTTCTTCTTCCTCTCCTTCTTTCTCGTCTTCTTCTTCTTCTTCTCCTTCTCCTTTTCCTTCTCTGTTCCTTCTCCTTCTTGTTCTCTTCTTCCTCCTTTCCTTTCCCCTTCTTCTCCTTCTTCCACTTTTTCTTCTACTTCTTTCTTCTCTCTTCTTTCTTCTTTTTCTTTCTTCTTTCTTATTTCGTCTTCCTTCTTCCTTCTTCCATATTCCTTCCTCCATCCATCTTCCTTCTTCCTTCTTCAATCTTGCATCTTCCATCTTCCTTCTTGCTTCTTGTTTCTTCCTTCTTCCTTCTTCCATCTTCTTTCTTCTTTCACTTCCCTTTCTTCTTCTTTCTTCTTTCTATTTTTTCTTTCTTCTTTCTTCTTCGTTCTTAATCTTTCTTCTTATTCGTTCTAATTTCCTCTTTTTTTCTTTTTCCTTCTTCTTCTATCTTCATCATATTCTCCTTCTGGTACTACTACTTCTTCTTCTTCACTTCTACTTCTTCATCTTCTGTTTGTTCTTCTTTGTCGTCTTCTTCTTCGCCATCTTTTCTTCTACTTCTTTGACTTCTTCTTCCTTTTCTTCTTCTTCGGTTCCTCTTCTTCTCCTTCTTCTTCTTCTTCTTCTTCTTCTCTTTATCTTCTTCTTCTTTTGCTTCTTCTTCATCTACGTCTTCTTTTTCTTCTTCCTCTTCATTTTCTTTTTCTTCTTCACCTTATTCATCTTCATCCTCATCTTCTTCTTCTTCTTCTTCTTCTTCTTATTTATCGTCTTCTTCCTTTTCTTCTTCTTCTCATTCCTCTTAGTGCTCTTCTACCTCCTTCTCGTCCACTTCCTCTTCCTCTTCTTCGTCTTCATCCTCATCCTCTTCCTCTTCCTCTTCTTCTTCATCATCTTCTTCTTCTTTTTCTTCTTCATCTTCTTCCTTCTTCCTTTTTCCTTCTTCCTTCTTCCTTCTTCCTTCTTCCATCTTCTCAATTCTTTTTTCTTTCCTTACTCTTCTGCTTTCTTTTTCTTCTTCTTCTTCTTCTTATTCCTTTTCCTCTTCTTCTTCTTCTTCATCTTCTTCTTCTTCTTCTTCTTCTTCCTCCTTTTCATCATCTTCTTCATGCTCTTCTTCTTCCTTTTCTTCTTTTTCTTTTTCTACTTCTTCTTCTTCTTCTTCTTTATCTTTTCCTTCTCTTATTTTTTTTCTTCTTTTCTTCTTCTTTTTGTTCTTCTGTTTCTTCTTCTTGTTCTTCTTCTTCTTTCTCTACCTATTCTTCTTCTACTTCTTCTTCTTCTTCTTCTTCTTCTTCTTCTTCTTCCTCTACTTATTCTTCTTCTACTTCTTCTTTTTCCTCTTCTTCTTCTTCTTTTTCTTCTTCTTCTTCTTCTTCTTCTTCTTCTCTTCTTCATGTTCTTCATTTTCTTACCCTTCTTCTACTTCTACTAATTCTTCTTCTTCTTCTTGTACTTCTTCTTCTTCATCATGTTCTTCTTCCACCTCTATTTCTTCTTCTTTTATTGCTACTTATTTTTCGTATTCTCCTTTTTCTTCTTCATCTTCTTCCACTTCTTCTTCTTCTTTTTCTTCTACTTCCTCTTCATCATCAACTTCTTCATCTTCTTCTTCTTCTTCTTCCACTCATCTTCTACTTCTTCATCTTCTTCTTCTTCGTCCTTTTCTTATTCTTCGTGTTCTTCTTCTGTTTTCTTTCTTCTTCGTCTTTGTCTTCTTCTTCTTCTTCTTCTTTGACTTCTTCTTATTTCTGTTGTCTTCTTCTTCTTCTTCTTCTTTGTCTTCTTTTTCCACTTCTTCTTTATCCTCTTCATCTACTCCTCATTCCTCTTCTACTTCTTCCACTTCTTTTTTGCTTTTTTTTTTCTTCTTCTTCTTCTTCGTCTTCCTTATCATCATCATCATCTTCTTCTTCTTCTTGTTCTCCTTCTTCTTCTTCTTCTTCTTCTCCTTCATCTTATTCATTTTCTTCTTCCTCTTCACCTTCTTTTTCCTGTTCCTCTTTGTTTTCTTCTACCTCTTCCTCTTCCTCTTCCTCTTCCTCTTCTTTTTCCTCTTCCTCTTCTTCTTCTTCTTTTTATTCTTCTTCCTTCATCTATCTGCCATGTTCCTTATTCCTTCTTCGTTCTTATTTCTTCCTTGTTCCTTGTTCCTTCTTCGTCTTCCATCTTCCTTCTTCCATCTTCTTTCTTCTTTCACTTCGATTTCTTCTTCTTTCTTCATTCATTTTCTTCTTTCTTTTTTCTTCTTCGTTCTTAATCTTTCATCTTATTCATTCTAATTTCCTCTTTCTTTCTTTTTCCCTCTTCTTCTACCTTCATCGTCTTCTCCTTCGGCTACTACTACTTCTTCTTCTTCACTTCTACTTCTTCATCTTCTATTTGTCCTTCTTTGTCGTCTTCTTCTTCATCATCTTTTCTTCTACTTCTTTGACTCCTTCTTCCTTTTCTTCTTCTTCGGTTTCCTCTTCTTCTCCTCCTTCTTCTTCTTCTCCTTGTTCTTCTTCTTCTTCTTCTTCTTCTTTGTCTTCTTCTTCTTTTTCTTCTTCTTCTTCTACTTCTTCTTCTTCTATTTCTCTTCTTCTTCTTCTGCTTCTTCTTCTTTTTCTTCTTCCTCTTCATTTTCTTTTTCTTCTTCACCTTATTCATCTTCATCTTCTTCTTTGTCTTCTTCTTCCTCTTCTTATTTATCGTCTTCTTCCTTTTCTTCTTCTTCTCATTCCTCTTAGTGCTCTTCTACGTCCTTCTCGTTCTCTTCCTCTTCCTCTTCTTCGTCTTCTTCCTCTTCCTCTTCTTCTTCTTCTTCTTCATCTTCTTCTTCTTTTCCTTCTTCATCTTCTTCCTTCTTCCTTCTTCTTTCTTCCTTCTTCCTTCTTCCTTCTTCTCAATTACTTCTTTTTTCTTTTGTTACTCTTCTGCTTTCTTTTTCTTCTTCTTCTTCTTCTTATTCTTTTACCTCTTCTTCTTCTTCTTCTTCATCTTCTTCTTCTTCTTCTTCTTCTTTCTCCTTTTCATCATCTTCTTCATGCTCTTCTTCTTCTTCCTTTTCTTCTTTTTCTTTTTCTACTTCTTCTTCTTCTTCATCTTTTCCTTCTCTTATTTTTTTTCTTCTTTTATTCTTCTTTTTGTTCTTCCACTTCTTCTTCTTCTTCTTCTTCATCATCTACCTATTCTTCTTCTACTACTTCTTCTTCTTCTTCTCCTTCTTCTTCTTCTTCCTCTACCTATTCTTCTTCTACAAATTCTTCTTCTTCTTCTTACTCTTCTTCTTCTTCTTTTTCTTCTTCTTCTTCTTCTTCTTCTTCTTCTTCTTCTTCTCTTCTTCATGTTCTTCATTTTATTACTCTTCTTCTACTTCTATTAATTCTTCTTCTTCTTCTTGTACTTCTTCTTCATCATGTTCTTCTTCCACCACTATTTTTTCTTCTTCTACAACAACTTATTTTTCGTATTCTCCTTTTTCTTCTTCTTCTTCCACTTCTTCTTCTTTTTTATCTTCTTCTTCTTCTTCTTCTTCTTTTTCTTCTACTTCCTCTTCGACATCAACTTCTTCATCTTCTTCTTCTTCTTCTTCCACTCATCTTCTACTTCTTCATCTTCTTCTTCTTCATCCTCTTCTTATTCTTTGTGTTCTTCTTCTGTTTCTTCATCTTCGTCTTTGTCTTCTTCTTCTTCTTCTTTGACTTCTTATTTCTGTTGTCTTCTTCTTCTTCTTCTTCTTCTTCTTCTTCTTTCTCGTCTTCTTTTTCCACTGCTTCTTCTCCTCTTCATCTACTCCTTATTCCTCTTCTTTTTTTCTTTTTTCTTCTTCTTCTTCTTCTTCGTCTTCCTAATCATCATCATCATCTTCTTCTTCTTCTTCTTCTTCTTCTCCTTCATCTTCTTCATCTTCTTCTTCCTCTTCTCCTTCATCTTCCTGTTCCTCTTCATTTTCTTCTACCTCTTCCTCTTCCTCTTCCTCTTCCTTTTCCTCTTCCTTTTCTTCTTCTTCTTTTTATTCTTCTTCCTTCATCTATCTTCCAAGTTCCTTATTCCTTCTTCCTTCTTATTTCTTCCTTGTTCCATCTTCCTTCTTCCTCCTTCCTTCTTCCTTCTTCTTTCTTCGTTCGTTAATCTTCTTTGTTCCTTCTTCTTTCTCCTTTCTTCTTTCTTCTTCTTCTTTTTCTTCTTCTTCTTCTTCTTCTTCTTCTTCTTCCTCTTCCTCTTCCTCTTCTTCTTCTTCTTCTTCTTCTTCTTTTTCCTATTATTATTATTATTATTATTATTACTATTATTATTATTGTTATTGTTGTTGTTCTACACCTTCTTCTTCTTCCTCTTCTTCTTTTTCATCTTCTTCTTCTTCTTCTTCTTTTACTTCTTCTTCTTGGTCCTCTTCTTCTTCTTCTTTTACTTCTTCTTCTTGGTCCTCTTCTTCTTCTTCTTCTTCCTTTTTTTCGTCCTGTTCTTCTTCCTATTCTCCTACATCTACTTGCTTTTCTTCTTCTTCTCCTCCTCCTCCACCACCACCTCATCTACCCTCTTATTCTTGTTCTTATTCCTCTTCTAATTTTTTTCCTCAATTTCTTCTTCTTCCTCTCCTCCTTTTTCTTTTTTTCTTCTTCTTCTTTTTCTACTTTTACTTCTTCTTCTTCTTCTTCTCCTCCCCCATCTTCTTCTTCTTATTCTTCTTCTTCTTCTTCTTTCTATTCTTCACTTGTTCCATTCTTCTTCTTCACCATCATCTTCCTCTTCTTCTTCTTCTTCTTCTTCTTCTTCCTCCTCTTCATCTTTCTATTCTTCTTTCTCTTCTTCTTCTTCTTCTACTTTTCCACCTTTTATTTCTTCTTCTTCTTCTTACTCTTGTCCTTCTCTATCATCTTTCTCTCTAATCCTTAACCCATAATCCATAATCCTTAATATTTACTAGCTAATACCTATTCTCTAATTCTTAATCTCTAATCCTTAATCCATAGTTTCTAATCCCTAGTTTCTAATCTTGAATCCTTATCCTTAATTCCTAATCTTAATATCTAATCTATTATCCATAATTCATAATCCCTAAACCCTAATCCATAATCCCTAGTTTCTTCTTGTTCTTCTTCTTCTTCTTTCAATTCTTTTTCTTATTCTTTTTCTTCTTCTTCTTCTTCTTCTTCAACTCTATCTTCTAGTTCTTTTTCCTCGTCTCCTTATTCTTTTTATACTTGTTCTACTTCTAGTTCCTCCTCTTATTCCTCATCTTGCTTTTCTTCTTTTTCCTCTTCTTCTTCTTTTTCTTCCTCATCTCCATCTTATTCTTCTTCCACTTTTTCCTGATCTTCCTCTCCTTCTTCTTCTTCATCTTCTTCCTCTTCTTCTTTCTCTTCTTCTTCGTTTTCTTCTTCTTCTTCTGCTTCTTCCCCTTCTTCTTCTTCTTCTTCTTTTTCTTGCCATTTCTCTTCTTCTTATTCTTATTTTTCCCTATCTTCTTGTTGTTGTTCTTCTTCCACTTCTTCTTTTTTTACTTCTTATTCTTCTTCTTCTTCCTCTTCTTCTTCATCTTCTATTACTTCTTCTTCTTCTTCTTCCTCTTATTTTTCTTCACCTCCTTCTTTCTCATCATCTTCTTCTTCTTCACTTTCTTCTTCTTCTTCTCTTATACCCCCATCTCATTCTTCTCTTCCATATTTTTCTTCTACTTCTTCTCTTTCTTCTTCTTCCTCTTCTTCTTCTTCTTTCTTCTTTCTTCTTCATTTTTTCTTGTTCATTCTTCTTTCTTCTTACTACATCTATCTTTTTCTGTCTCTTCTTCTTCTTCCTCGTCCTCTACTTCTTCTTCTTCCTCCTCTTACGCTTCTTCATCATCTTCTTCTTCTTGCTCTTCTTCTTCTTCATCTTTATCCTTCTTCTGTTTTTCTTCTTCTTCTTCTTCCACTTTCGCTACTTCTTCTTCTTATTCCTCTTCTTCTTCATGTTCAACTTCATCATCATCTTCTTCTTCTTCTTCTTTTTCTTCTTTCTCTTTCAGTTTTTCATCTTCTTATTCTTCTCCTTCTTCATGTTCATCTTCATCATCTTCATCTTCTTCTTCTTCTACTTCGTCCACTTCTTATTCTTCTTCTTCTTCTTCTTCTTCTTCTACTTCTTCTTCTTCATCTTCTTCTTCTTATTATTATTCTTCCTCTTCTCTTCTTCTTGTTCTTCCTCTTCTTATTCTTCTTCTCCCACTTCTGCTTCTTCTTCTTCCTCTCCTTCTTCTTCTTCTTCTTCCTCCTCCTTGTCATCTTCTTCTTCTTCTTCTTCTTCTACTTCTTCCTTTCCTTCTTATTCTCCTTCTTCTTCTTCTTCTTTTTCGACTTCTTCTTCGACTTCTTCTTATTCTTCTTCTACTTCTTCTTCTTTGTATTCTTCTTCTTCGTATTGTTCTTCTTCTTCTTCTTTGTCTTTCTCTTTTTCTTCTAATTCTTCTTCGTCTTCTTCTTCTTCTTCTTCCTCTCTTGTTCAAATTCTTCGTCTTGTTCTTATTCTTCCTCTTCTTCTTCGTCCACTTCTTCTTATTCTTCTTCTTCTGTTCTTTTCTCTTCTTCTTCTTCTTCTTCCTCGTCTTCCTTTTCCACTTCTTCAACTTTTTCTTCTTATTCTTATTCCGCTTCTTCTTCATCTTCTCTCCCTCCTTTTTTTTCTTCTTCTTCTTTCTTCATCATCTTCCTCATCTTCTACTTCTATTACTATTACTTCTTCATCATCATCATCTTCTTCTTCTTCTCCAACTTCTTCCTCTTCTTTTTCTTTTTCGTCTTATTATTCTTCTTCTTTTCGTCTGCTTCTTTAGCTTCTTCTTCTTCTTCTCCTTCTTCTCCTGTTTCCTCTTCTTCTTCTTCTTTTTTGTCTTCTTCTTCTTCTTATACTCCTCTTCTTCTTCTTCTTCTTTCTCCTCCTCTTCTTCTTCTTCCACTTCATCTTCTTCTTCTTCTTCTTCTTCCACCTCTTCTTCCTCTTCTTCTTCTTCTTCTTCTTCTTCTTCCTCTTCGTCTTCTTCTTCTTCTACTTCTTCAACTTCCTATTCTTCTTCTTCTTCTTCTTCCTCTTTGTCTTCTTCTTCTTCTACTTCTTCATCTTCCTATTCTTCTTCTTCTTCTAATTCTTCTTCTTCTTTTTTTTCTTCTTCTTCCTCCTCTTCTTTTTTTTCTTCTTCCCCTTCCCCTTATCTTCTTCTACTTCCTCTTCCACTTCCTCTTCCTCTTCCTCTTCTTCGTCTTCTTGTTCTTCGTCTTCTTCTTCTTCTTCTTCTCCTTCTTCCACTTTTTCTTTTTTGTCGTCTTTTACTTCTTCTACTTCCTCTTTTCCTTTACTTCTTCGACTTCTTCTTCTTCTCCTCCTCCTCCTTCGATTTCCTCTTCTTCTTTTTTGTTTTCTTCTTCTTTTACTACTCTTCTTCTTCTTCTTCTTCTTCTTGTTCCTCCTCCTCCTCTTCTTCCACTTCTTCTTCTTCTTCTTCTTCTACCCCATCTCTCTCTTCTTCTTCTTATTCTTCTTTTACTTCTACTTCTTCTTCTTCTTCTTCTTCTTCATCTTTCTCTTCTTCTTTTTCTTCTTCTCCTTCCCCTTATCATCTTCTACCTCCTCTTCCATTTCATCTTTCTCTTCCTCTTGTTTGTCTTCTTCTTCTTCTTCTTCTTCTTGTACTTGATCTTCTTCCATCTTCCTTCTTCCATCTTCCTTCTTCCTTCTTCCAACTTCTTTCTTCTTCGTTTTTTCTTTTTTCTGTCTTCTTCTTTCTTTTCTTCTTCTTCTTCAACAACTTCTTCCCCTTCTTCTTCTTTATTATTCTTCTTACACTTCTTCTTCTTCTTCTTCTTCTTTCACTTCTTCTTCCCTTTCTTCTTCTTCTTCATCATTTTCTCCTTCTCTTCTTCTTCTTCTTCTACTTCTTCCCTTCTCGTTCTTCTACTTCTTCTTCTTCTTCTTCTTCTTCTTCTTCTTCTTCCTCTTTTTATTCTTCTTCTCCTTCCTCTACTTCTTCTTCTTCTTCTTGTTCTTGTGCTTCTACTTCTCTTCTTCTTCTTATTCATTTTCTTATTCCTCATCTTCTTCTTCTTATGCTACCTCTTCTTCTTTTTCTTCTTCTCCTTCATCTTCTTCTATTACTTCCTCCTCCTATTTTTCTTCTTCTTTTTCTTCTTCCTCTTCTTCTTATTATCCTTTATGTTCTTCTTCTTCTTCATTCTTTTTCCTTTCTTCTTTCTCATTACATATTCCTTCTTCCGTCTTCCATCTTCTTTAATCCTTCCATCTTCCTTCTTCCTTCTACCTTCTTCAACCTTGCTTCTTCCATCTTCCTTCTTCTTTCTTGCATTCATCTTCTTTCTTTTGTCTTCTTCTTTCTTTGTCTTCTTGTTCTATGACTACTACATCTTCATCTTCTTCTTCTTCTTTTTCTTTTTCTTCTTATTCTACACTACTTCTTCTTCTTTTACGTCTTATTCTTCTGCTTCTACTTCTTCTTTTCCTCTATTTCTTTGACTTCGTCTTCTTGTTCTTCTCCTTCTTCTTAGGTTTCCTCTTCTTGTTCTACTTTTTTGTCTTCTTATTCTTCTAGTCTTCTTCTTCTTCTTCTTCTTCTTCTTCTTCCCCTACTTCCTCTTCTTCTTCTTCTTCTTCTTCTTCTACTACTACTACTTCTTATTTATCTTCTTCTTCTTCTTCCTCTTCTTTCTATTCTTCTTCCTCTTCTTACTCCACTTCCTCTTCCTCTTCTTTGTCTTCTTCTTCTTCTTCTTCTTCTTCTTCTTCTTCCTCTTTCTCTTCTACATCTTCTCCTTTGTTCCCTTATTCTTCTTCTTCTACTTCTTTTTTTCCTCTACTTCTTTGACTTCTTCTTCTTCTTCTCCTTCTTCTATAGTTTCTTCTTCTTCTTCTTCTTCTTTTTCTTCTTCTTCTTCTTCTACTACTCTTCTTCTTCATCTTCTTCTTCTTCTTCTTCTTCTTCTTCTTTCTTCCATCTTCTTTCTTCTTTATTCTTTTTCCTTTCTACTTTCTTATTTTACTTCCTTCTTCCTTCTTCCTTATTTCTTCAACCTTCCTTCTTCCTTCCTCCTTCAATCTTGCTTCTTCCATCTTCCTTCTTCTTGCTTATCTCTTCTTCCTTCTTTCTTCTTCATTTCTTCTTTCCTTTTTCTTCTTTATTCTTTCATTCTTCTTCTTTGTTTTGTCTTCTTCTTTCTTCTTTTTTCTTATTATTCATTCTCATTTATTCTTCTTTCATTCTTTTTCTTTCTTTCTTTTTTCTTCTTCTTCTTCTTCTTTCTTCATCATCTTCCTCGTCTTCTACTTCTTCTACTACTATTACTTCTTCATCATCATCTTCTTCTTCTTCTTCTTCTTCTCCATCTTCTTCCTCTTCTTTTTCTTTTTCGTCTTATTCTTCTTCTTCTTTTCGTCTACTTCTTTAGCTTCTTCTTCTTCTTCTCCTTCTTCTCCTGTTTCCTCTTCTTCTTCTTCTTTTTTGTCTTCTTCTTCTTCTTATACTCCTCTTCTTCTTCTTCTTCTTCTTCTTCCTCCTCCTCTTCTTCTTCTTCCACTTCATCTTCTTCTTCTTCTTCTTCTTCCACCACTTCTTCCTCTTCTTCTTCTTCTTCTTCTTCCTCTTCGTCTTCTTCTTCTTCTACTTCTTCATCTTCCTATTCTTCTTCTTCTTCTAATTCTTCTTCTTCTTTTTTTCTTCTTCTTCCTCCTCTTCTTTTTTTTCTTCTTCCCCTTCCCCTTATCTTCTTCTACTTCCTCTTCCACTTCCTCTTCCTCTTCCTCTTCTTCGTCTTCTTGTTCTTCTTCTTCTTCTTCTTCTTCTTCTTCTTCTTCTCCTTCTTCCACTTTTCTTTTTTGTCGTCTTTTACTTCTTCTACTTCCTCTTTTCCTCTACTTCTTCGACTTCTTCTTCTCCTCCTCCTCCTTCGATTTCCTCTTCTTCTTCTTCTTCTTCTTCTTCTACCCCATCTCTCTCTTCTTCTTCTTCTTCTTTTACTTCTACTTCTTCTTCTTCTTCTTCATCATCATCTTTCTCTTCTTCTTTTTCTTCTTCTCCTTCCCCTTATCTTCTTCTACCTCCTCTTCTAATTCATCTTCCTCTTCCTCTTCTTCATCGTCTTCTTCTTCTTCTTCTTGTACTTGATCTTCTTCCATCTTCCTTCTTCCATCTTCCTTCTTCCTTCTTCCAACTTCTTTCTTCGTTTTTTCTTTTTTCTGTCTTCTTCTTTCTTTTCTTCTTCTTCTTCAACATCTTCTTCCCCTTCTTCTTCTTTATTCTTCTTCTTCTTCTTCTTCTTCTTCTTCTTCTTTCACTTCTTCTTCCCTTTCTTCTTCTTCTTCATCATCTTCTCCTTCTCTTCTTCTTCTTCTTCTACTTCTTCCCTTCTCGTTCTTCTACTTCTTCTTCTTCTTCTTCTTCTTCTTCTTCCTCTTTTTATTCTTCTTCTCCTTCCTCTACTTCTTCTTCTTCTTCTTGTTCTTGTGCTTCTAATTCTCTTCTTCTTCTTATTCATTTTCTTATTCCTCATCTTCTTCTTCTTATGCTACCTCTTCTTCTTTTTCTTCTTCTCCTTCATCTTCTTCTATTACTTCCTCCTCCTATTTTTCTTCTTCTTTTTCTTCTTCCTCTTCTTCTTATTATCCTTTATGTTCTTCTTCTTCTACATTCTTTTTCCTTTCTTCTTTCTCATTTCATATTCCTGCTTCTGTCTTCCATCTTCTTTAATCCTTCCATCTTCCTTCTTCCTTCTTCCTTTTTCAATCTTGCTTCTTCCATCTTCCTTCCTTCTTGCATTCATCTTCTTTCTTTTGTCTTCTTCTTCCTTTGTCTTCTTGTTCTACTACTACTACATCTTCACCTTCTTCTTCTTCTTCTTCTTCTTTTTCTTCTTATTCTACACTACTTCTTCTTTTACGTCTTATTCTTCTGCTTCTACATCTTCTTTTCCTCTACTTCTTTGACTTCGTCTTCTTGTTCTTCTCCTTCTTCTCAGGTTTCTTCTTCTTGTTCTACTTTTTTGTCTTCTTATTCTTCTAGTCTTCTTCTTCTTCTTCTTCTTCTTCTTCTTCCTCTACTTCCTCTTCTTCTTCTTCTTCTACTTCTTCTTCTTCTTCTTATTTATCTTCTTCTTCTTCTTCCTCTTCTTTCTATTCCTTTACTTCTTCTTCCTCTTCTTCGTCCTCTTCTACTTTTTCTTCTCTCCCTCCTCCATATCTTCTTCTTCCCCCTCTTCCACTTCCTCTTCCTCTTCCTCTTCTTTGTCTTCTTCTTCTTCTTCTTCTTCTTCTTCTTCTTCTTTCTCTTGTACATCTTCTCCTTTGTTCCCTTATTCTTCTTCTTCTACTTCTTCTTTTCCTTTAATTTTTTGACTTCTTCTTCTTCTTCTTCTCCTTCTTCTATAGTTTCCTCTTCTTCTTCTTCTTCTTTTTCTTCTTCTTCTTCTTCTTCTACTCTTCTTCTTCTTCTTCTTCTTCTTCTTCCCCTTCCTCTTCCACTTCTTCTTCTTCTTCTTCTTCTTCTTCTTTTTCTTCTTCTTGTTCTGCATCTTCCTCTTCTTCTTCTTCTTCCTCTTCTTCTTCTACTTCTTCTTCATTATTATTATTAATATTAATATTTTTATATATATTATTATTGTTCTTCATCATCATGATCTTTCTCTTCTTCCCCTTCCCCTTATCATCTTCTGTCTCCTCTTCCTCTTCTTCGTCTTGTTCTTCATCTTGTTCTTCTTCTTCATCTTCATCTTCTTCCTTCTTCCTACTTCCATCTTCCTTCTTACTTCTTCCATCTTCTTTCTTCTTTCTTCTTTCCACTTTCTTCAACTTTCTTTTCTTCTTCTTCTTCCTTTTCTTCTTCTTTTTTCCCTTCTTCTTCTATGTTTTCTTTTTCTTTCTCTCCTTCTTCCTTTTCTTCTTCTTCTTCTTTTCTTCTTCTTCATCATCATCATCTTCTCCTTCTTTTCTTCTTCTTCTTCTTCTTCTTCTCATTTTTATTCTTATTCTTCTTCATCTTCTTCTCATTCTTCTTCTCCATCCCCTGCTCCTTCTTCTTCTTATTCTTGTTGTTCTTCTTCTTCTCTTCTTCTTCTTCTTCCTCCTTTTCTTATTCCTCATCTTCTTCTTCTTGTGCTTCCTCTTCTTCTTTTTCTTCTTCTTCTTCGTCGTCTTCTACTTCTTCCTCCTACTTTTCTTCTTCTTTTTCTTCTTCCTCTTCTTCTTATTCTCCTTCGTATTCTTCTTCGTCTTCTTCATATTCTTCTTCTTTTTCTTCTACTTTTTCTTGTACTTCTTCTTCTTCTTGTTCTACATCGTCTTCTTCTTCTACCTCCTCGTTTTCTTCTTCTTCTTCTTCCTCTTCTTCGTCCTTATCTCCTTCTTCTTCCTCTTTTCTTTCCTCTTCCTCTTCTACTTCTTGTTCTCCTTCTTTGTCTTCTTCCTCCTCTTCTCTTCTTCTTCTTCTTCTTCTTTTTCTTCTTCTTCTTCTTCTTCTTCCTCATCTTCTTTTTCCAGTTCTTCTTCTTCTCCTTCTTCTTCCTCTTCTTCTTTTTCTTTTTCTTTTTCTTATTTTTCTTCTACTTCTTCTGCCTCATCTTCTTCTTTATCTTCTTCTTCTTTTTCTTCTTCTTCTTTGTCTTCTTCATTTCTTCAACCTCTTCTCCCTCTTCTTCTCCTTCCTTTTTGTCTTCTACTGCCTCTTTCTCTTCTTCTTCCTCTTCCTTTCCTTTTCTTCTTCTTCTTCTTCTTCTTCATCTCCTTCCTTCTTCCATCTTCCTTATTCCTTTTCCTTATTTCTTCCTTCTTCCTTTTCCTACTTCCTTCTTCCTTCTTCTTTCTTCCTTCATCCATCTTCTTTCTTCCTTCTTCTTTCCTCAATCTTCTTTCTTCTTCTTTCTATATCTTTGTATTTTTCTTCTTCTCTTCCTCTTGTTCTTCTTCCACTTCTTCTTATTCTTCTTCTTCCCCTTGTTTTTCCACTTCTTCTTCTTCTTGTTATTATTCTTCTATGTCTTCTTCTTCCTCTTCTTCTTTTTCCTTTTCTTCTTCTTGTTCTTTTTTTCTTCTTCTTCATTTTCTTCTTATACTTCTTCCTATTCTTCTTCCTCTTCTTCTTCTTCCTCTACTTGTTTTTCTTCTTTTTCTTGTTGTTCTTCTTCTACTACTTCTTGTTCGTTTTTCTTCTTCTTCTATTTCTTTTCTTCTTCTTTTTCTCCATCTCCTTCTTTTCAATCTTCTTCTTCGTCTTCTTTTATTTTTTCTTCTTCCCTTCTTCATCATCTTCTTCTTCTTATTCTTCTTCTTCTTTTTCCTTTTCTTCTACTTTTTCTTGTTTTACTTCTTCTTCTTCTTTGTCTTCTTGTTGTTCTTCTTCTTCTAGTTCTTCTTCCTCTCCTTCTTCTGCTACTTGTTTTTCTTATTTTTCTTCTTCTTCTTCTTCTCCTACTTGTTCTTTTTCTTCTTTTTCTATTTCTTTTTTTCTTCTTCTTCTTGCTCTCCTTTTTAATCTTCTTCCTCCTCCTCTTCTTCTTCTTCTTCTTCTATTTCTTCTTCTTCTTCTTCTACTTCTTCTTCTTCTTCTTCTTATTCTTCTTCTTCTTCCTCTATTACTTCTTCTCCTCTTCTTCTTCTTCTTCTTCTTCCTCATCTTTATCTACTTCTTCTTCTTATTCTTGTTCTTCTTCCCCTTCTTCTTCTTCATCTTCTTCTGCTTATTATTCTTCTTCTTTTTCATCCTCTTTTTCTTCTTCTTCTTCTTCTTCCCCTTCTTCTTCTACTTCTTCCTCCTTTTCTTCTTCTTCTTCTTCTTCTTCTTCTACCTCCTTTTATTCTTCTTCTTCATTTACTTCTTTTTCTTCTTCCTCATCTTCCTCTTATTCTTCTTTCTCTATTTCTTTCTCTTCTTCTTCTTCTTCTTATCCTACTCCTACACCTCCTTCTCGTTTCTCTTCTTCCTCCTTTTTTCTTCTCCTTCTTCTTCTTCTTCTTCTTCTTCTTCTTCTTTCTTCTTTCTTTCTTCTTTTTTCTTTCTTGTTTCTTATATATTCTTCCTTCTTCTTCTTTCTTCCTTCCATCTTGCTTCCTTCTTCCTTCTTCCTTCTTCTTTGTTCCTTCTGCCTTCAAACATGTTGTTCTTCCTTCTTGCTTCTTGCTTCTCCCTTCTTTCTTCTTCTTCTTCCTTCTTCCTTCTTCTTTCTTTCTCTTTTCTTCTTTTCTCTATCTTTTTTCTTTTTTTTTCTTTCTTCTTCTTCTTCTTTCTTTCTTTCTTCTTTCTTCTTCTTTTTTCTTCCTCCTTATTTCTTCTTCTTTCTTTCTCCTTCTTTCTTTCTTTTTCTTCTTCTTTCATAATCGTCTTCTTCTTCTTCTTCTTCTTCTTCTTGCCCATCTTCTTCTTCTTCTCCTTCTTCTTTATCTCGAAACCACAATCCCTAATCTCGTATACCCTTATCCATAAAATGTAATCTATAATCCCAAATCCTCTCTTCTTAATCTTTAATCCCAAATCCCTAATCTCTAATTGCTAATCCCCATTGTCAAATCCTTAATCCTTATTAACTAATCCTTAAAATTTAATCTTTAATCCATCTCTTATCCATAATCCTTAATCCCTCATCCCTAATACTTAAACCCTAATAAAAAATTCTTAATCCCTAATGCCTAATCCTTAAACCCTTAATCTTCACTAACCTAATTCTTAATCTCTAATTCATAATTCTTAATCCTAAACCCCAATCCTTAATCCATAATCCCTAATCCTTAATCCCTAATATGTAATCCTTAATCGCTTAATCAATAACTCCCTAATTTTGCGATCGCTAATCTAATCCCTAATCCCTAAATCTTAATCATAATTCCCAAATACTTATTACCTAATCCTTAATCTATAAACCTTGACCTGAATCACCTAATCCTTAATCCCTAATTCCTTCTTCTTCTCCTCTTCTCGTTCTTATTCCTCTTCTTCCTCTCTTCTTTTTCTTGCTACTTCTTCTTCTTCTTCTTCTTCTTCTGCTTCTTCTTCTTCTTCTTCTTCTTCTTCTTCTTCTTCTTCTATTTCCTCATCTTCTACTTCCTCTTCTTCTCCTTCTTCTACATTTTCTGCTTCTTCTTATTCCGCTTCATCATCATCATCTTCTTCTTCTTACTCTACTATTTTTTTCTTCTTCTTCTTCTACCCTTCCTTTACATGAGCTTTTTCATTTTTTCCTTCATTATACTCATCTTTTTCTTCTTTTTTGCACTTCTTCTTCTTCTTCCTCCTCCTCTTCTTCCTCATCTTGCTTCTTTGTCTTCTTCCTCCCCTTCTTCTTCTACTCTTATTCTTCTTACTCTTCTTCTTCGTGATCTTCTTTTTGTTTCTTCTTCCTCATCTTCCTCATCTTCCTCTTCTTCTTCTTCTTCCTCTTTTACTAGTTCTTCCTTATCTTTCTCATCATCATCATCTTCTTCTTCTTCTTCTTCTTCTTCTTCCCCTTCTTCTTCTTCTCCTTTATCTTCTTCCTATTTTTATTCTTCCTCTACTTCTTCTTCTTTGCCTTCTTCTTCTTCTTCTTCTTCTTCCTCATCTTCTTCTTCATCTTCTTCTTCTTCTTCTACTTGTTCATATTCTTCTTCTTCTTCCTTTTCTTCTTCCTCTTCTTCATCTTCTACTTCTTCTCCTTCTTCCTTTTATTTTTCTTCCTCTCCTTCTTTCTCGTCTTCTTCTTCTTCTCCTGCTCCTTCTCTATCTTCTTCTCCTTCTCCTTTTCCTTCACCTTATTCTACACCTCCATCTCGTTCTCCTCTTCTTCGTTTTCTTTCTCCTTCTCCCTCTCCTTCTTCTTCTTCTTCTTCTTCTTCTTCTTTCTTCGCTCTTTTTTCTTCTTTATTCTCTCTTCTTTCTTACTTCTTCTTCCTCTTCCATCTTCCATATTCTTTCCTCCTTCCTTCTTCCTTCTTCCTTCTTTAATCTTGCCTCTTCCATCTTCCTTCTTCTTCTTGCTTCTTTCTTCTTCCTTCTTCCTTCTTCCTTCTTCTTTCTTCTTTCTTTTTTTCTTCTTTCTTCTTTCTCTTTTCTTCTTTCTTCTTTTCTTCTTTCCTCTTCTTTCTTCTTTCATCTTCTTTCTTATTATTCCTTCTCATTTTCTTTTTTCTTACTTTTTTCTTCTACTTTCTTCACCTTCTTCTACTTCTTCTTCTTGTTCTGCTACAACTACTACTGCTTCTTCCTATTCTTCTTATTATTCTTTTTGTTCTGTTTCTTTCTTCTTCTACCACTTGTTCTACTTCTTCTTCTTCTTCTTCTTCACCTATTCTTCTACTTCTTTGAGTTCTACTTCTTCTTCTTCTTCTTCTTTGGTTTCCTCTTCATCATCATTATCATCATCTTCTTCTTCTTCTTTGTCTTTTTTTCGTCTTCTTCTCTTCCTCTTCTTCTTTTTCTTCTTCTTCTTCCTCCTCCTCATCTTCTTCCACTTCTCCTTCATCTTCCTCATATTCCTCTTCTTTCTCTTCTTCTTCTTCTTTTTCTTCTTCTTATTCATCATCATCATCTTCTTCTTCTTCATCATCATCATGATCATCAAGATCTTCTTCTTCTTTGTCATCTTCTTCCTCTTCTTCTACTTTTTACCCTTCCTCTTCATCTTCTTCTACCACCTTCTCTTCCTCTTCCTCTTCTTTGTTTTCATCTTCTTGTCCATCTTTTTCTTCTATTTCTTCTTCATCTTCTTCCTTCTTCTTTCTTACTTCTTCCTTTTTCCTTCTTCCATCTTCTACCTTTCTTCTTCTTTTTTACTTTCCTCTTTCTTTTTCAATCTTTTTCTTCTTCTTCTTCATCTTCTTCTTCTTCTTCTTCTTCCGCTTCTTCTTTTTCGTTGTATTCTTCTTCTTCTTACTCCTCCTCTTCCCTTTCTTCTTCTTCCTTTCTTTCATCTTCTACTATTACTTCATCTTCCCCTTCTTCTCTTCTTCTTTTTTATTCTTCTTCTTCTTCCTCTTCCCCTTCTTCTTCTTCTTCCTCTTCTTCTTCTTTTGCTTCTTCTCCTTCTAATACTTCTTCTTCTACTTCTTCTTCTTCTTCTTCTTCTTCTTCCTTTTCTTGTTCTTCTTTCTTCTTCTTCGTCTTCTGCTTCTGCTTCTTTTTTTTTTCTTCTTCTTCTTCTACATCTTCTTCTACCTCCTCTTTTTCATCTTCTTCTTCTTCTTCTTCTTCTTGTTCTTCTTCTTCTACTCCTTTCTATTCTTCTTATTCTCCTTCTTCTTCTTCTTCTTTTTCTTCCTCTTTGTCTTCTTCTTCCTCTTCTTCTTGTTCCTCTCCTTCTTCTATTTATTTTTCTTCATCTTCTTCTTCTTCTTCCTCTCTTCTTCCACTTCTTCATCTTCTTCTTCTTCTGGTTCTTCTTCTTCTTCTTCTATTTCCACTACTTCCTCCTCTTCTTCTACTTCTTCTTCTTCTTCTTTATCTTCTTCAACTTTCTCTCCTCTTCTTCTTCTTCTTCTTATGTTTCTTCTTCTTCCTCTTCTTCTTCCTCTTCTTCTTCTTCTTCTTATTCTTCTTCTTTGTCTTCTTTTACTTCCTCTTCTCTTCTTCTTCTTCTTCTTCTTCTTCTTCTTCTTCCTTGACTCTTTTTCCACTTCTTCTTCTTCATCAGTTCTTCTTAATTTTCTTCTACTTCTTCTTGTTCTTTTTCTTTTTCTTCTTCCTCTGCTTCTTGTACTTCTTCCTCATCTTCTTCTTCTTCTTGTTCTTCTTCATCATTTTCTTCTTCTTCTTGTTCTTTTTTCCTCTTCTTCTTCTTCTTCTTCCCTTTCGTCTTCTTCTTCCCCTTCCTCTTCATCTACTTCTACCTCTTCCTCTTTATCTTCCTCTTCCTTTTCCTCTTATCTTCTTCTTCCTCTACTTCTTCTTCTTCTTCTTCATCTTCTTACTTCTTCTATCTTCCAACTTCCTTATTACTTCTTCCTTCTTATTTCTTCCTTCTTCCATCTTCCTTTTCCCTCTTCCTTCTTCCTTCTTTCTTTCTTTGCCTTTCTTCTTTCTTCTTCCTTCTTTCTTCTTCTTTTTTACTTGTTCTTCTTTTTCTTCTTCTTCCTCATCTTCCTCTTCTTCTTCTTCTTCCTCTTCTACTTCCTCAGTTTCTTCTTGTTCTTCCACTTCTTCTTCTTCTTCTTCTTCTACCTCTTATTATTATTATTATTATTATTGTACATCTTCTTTTTGTTCCTCTTCTTTTTTTTCCTCTTCTTCTTCTTCTTCTTCTTCTTCCTATTCTTCTTCCTCTTCTTCTTCCTCTACTTTTTTTTCTTTTTTCTTCTTCTTTTTCTTCACCTTCTTGTTCTTATTAATCTTCTTCTTCTATTTCTTTTTCTTCTACTTCATCTTCTTCATCTCCTTCTTCTTCTTCTTCTTTTACTTCTTCCTCTTCTACTTCTTCTTCTTCTTCTTTTTCTTCTTCTTTTCTTCTTCTCTTGTTCTTGTTCTTGTTCTTCAACATCATCATTTTCTTTTTCTTTTTCTACTTCTTTTTTTTCCTCTTCATCTTCCCCTTCTTCATCCTCTTCTTCATCTTCTTCTTTCTTCCTAATACTTAATCCTTAATTCCTACCCCTTAATCTTTAATAGGTAATCTGTAATCCCTAATTCCAAATTCCTAATCCTTCGTTCATAATCCCTAATCACTAATCTCTACTCCTTGTCTTGAATTCCTTATCTTAAATCTCTAATCTCCCATCACTAATTCATAATCCCAAAACGTTAATCCGTTATCCCAAATACTTAGTACTTAATCCTTAATCCCTAAATCCATTATTTCCAATCCCTAAACCCTAATCACTAATCTGATCCCCATTACAGTATTCAAATCCTTATTTTCAAATCCCTATTACCTAATCCCTAATCCCTAAACCCTAACCTTCATTACTAATTCTTAATCCCAAATCTTTCATCGATAAACCCTAATCTCTAATCCTTAATCCCTTATCTATAAATCTAAATCCCTGCCTCCCTAACACATAATCCCCAATCCATAATATCTAATTCTTAATCTTTAAGCCATCACTCTCAACTCTATAATCTATCTTCTTCTTCCTCTTTTTCCTCTTCTCCTTCTTTCTCTTCTTCCTTTTCTTCTTCCTTGCCCTCTTCTTCTTCGTCTTTCTATTCTTCTTCATCTACCTCTTCTTCTTCTTCTACTTTCTCTTCTTCTTCTCCCTGCTCCTCTTTCTCTTCTTATTCTTCTTCTTCTTTTCTTCTTCCTCCTTCTCTTCTTCCTGCTCTTCTTCTCCTTCCTCTTCTTCTTCTTCTACCAGTCCTTCTCATTCTTCATCCACCACTACTTCTTCTTCTTGCCATCTCCTTCTACTTCTTCCACTTCTTCTTCTTCTTCTTCCCCTTCATCTTCTACTTCTTCTCCTCCTATTCTTCATCTCACACTTCTTCTTCTTCTTCTATTTTTTCTTGTTCTTGTTCTTCTTCTTCTTCTTCCTCCTCGATCTCTACTTCTCCTTCTTTTTCATCTTCTTCTTTTTCTTCTTCTTCTACTACTTCTTCTTCTACTACTACTTATTGTTGTTGTTGTTCTTCTTCTTCTTCATCTCTTCTTCTACATCTTTGATTTCTTCTTCTTTCTCTTCTTTGGTTTCCTCTTCATCATAATCTTCTTCTTCTTCTTCTTCTTCATCTTCTTTGTCATCTTCTTCTTCTTCTTCTTTTTCCACTTCCTCCTCCACCTCTTCTTCTTCGACTTCTTCTTCTTATTCCTTTTCTTCTTCTTCCTCTTCCTCTTCTTCTTCTTCTTCTTCATTTTCTTCTTCTTCTTCTTCTTCTTCATCATCATCTTCTTCTTCTTCATTGCCTTCATCCTCATTATCTTCTTCTTCTTCCCCCTTCCCATTTATCTTCTTCTAGCTCCTCTTCCTTCTTCCTCTCCTTCTTCTTCTTGTTCTTCTACTTCGTCATCTTCTTCCTTCTTCCATCATCTCTCTTCCTTCTATTTTCTTCTCTTTCTTCTTCTTTCTTTTTCTTCTTCTTCTTCTTCTTCTTTTTTCCCTTCCTCTTCTTTTTGCTTTTCCTCTTCTTCATTTCTTCTTCTTCTTTTTCTTCATCTTCTTTGTCTTCATCACCTTCTCCTTCTTCTTTTCTTCTTCTTTTTCTTCTTCTTCTTCTACTTCCATTTCCCCTTCTTCTTCTTCTTCTTCTTCTTCAACTACTACTACTACTACTTCCTTTTTTTCTTCTTCTTCCTTTTCTTATTCTTCTTTTTCTTCTTCTGCTTCTTCTTCTCCCCCTCCTTCTCTTCTCTTCCTCTTATTCTTCCTTTTCTTATTCTTCTTCTTCTTTTTCTTCTTTTTCTTCATCTTTTTCTTCCTCCTCTTTTCTGTTCTTCTTCTTTTATTTCTTTCTATTCTTCTTATTCTCTTTCTTCTTCTTCTAGTACTTTTTCTTCTTCTTCTTCTTCAATCTTCTTCTTGTTCTTCTTTCTCCTTCTTCTACTTCATCTTCTTCTTATTCTTCCTCCTCTTCTTCTTCTTCTTCCTCCTCCTGCTCTTCTTCATCATCATCATCTTCTTCTTCTTCTTCTTCGATTTCCTCTTCTTCCTCTTTTTCTTCTTCTTCTTCTTTGACTTCCTCTACTTCCTCTTCTCCTTCTTCTTCTTCTACTTCTTCTTCTTTTTATTCTTCCTAGTCTTCTTTTTCCACTTCTTCTTCTTCTTCATCATCAACTTCTTCTCATTCCTCTTCTACTTCTTTTCTCTTCTTCTTCTTTTTCTTTTTCTTCTTCATCTTCTTCTTGTTCTTCTTCCTCATCATCTTCTTCTTCTTCATCTTCCTCTTCTTCCTCCTCCTCTTCTTCTTCTTCTTCCTTTTCTCCTTCTTCTTCCCCTTCCTGTTCGTCTTCTCCGACCTCTTTCTCTTTCTCTTCCCCTTCCTTTCCTCTCCTCTTCTTGTTCTTCTTGTTCTTCTTTTTCTTCGTCATCTTCTTCCTTCTTCTATCTTTATCTTCCTTTGTCCTTCTTCATTATTTCTTCCTCCTTTCATCATTTTCCTTCTTCCTTCTTCCTTCTTCTTGCTTCCTTCGTCGATCTTCTTTATTACTTCTTCTCACTTCTTTCATCTTTCTTCTTTCTTCGCCTTTCTACTCCTTAATTTTTCTTCTTCTTCCTCATCATCATCTTATTCTTCTTCTTCATTTTTTACTTCCTCATCTTCTTCTTCGTCCTCTTCTTCTTCTTCTTCTGGTTCTTCTTCTTCTTCTAGTCTTCTTTCTTCTTCTTTGTTCTCTTATTATTATTTTTATTATTGTTATTATTATTTATTATTCTATGTCTTTGTCTTCTTCCTCTCTTCTTTTTTCTCTTCTTCTTATTCTTCTTCTTCTTCTTTTTCTTCTTTGTGTACTTCATCATCTTCTTCTTCTTCTACTTCTTTATCCTCTTTGTCTTCCCTTCTTCTTCCTCTCTTCTTCTTCTTCTCTACTGCTACTTCACCTTCTTTTTCTTCGTCTTCTTCTTTCTCTTATCCTTCTCCTTCTTCTTTCTCCCTAATACTTAACCCTTAATTCCTAATCCTTAATCTTTAAATTCTTAATCCCTAATCTCAAATTCTTAATCGCTAATCCTTAATCCATACTCTCTAATCTCTAATCTCAAATCCTTGTCTTGAATTTCGAATCCAAAATCTCTAAATCTACTAATCCCTAATAAATAATCCCAAAACATTAATCCTTAATCCCTAATACTTAATACTAGAAGTTGTGAAAGTGCGATCAAAAGGTAGACGTGCCGGAGGCCGTGGTTCGTCTGGGACGTGTGGGACGTGCCGGGAGGGGACCGTGGTTCGTCTGGGATGGGACGAGGTGGGGTTGGTAAGCTAGACTCGAGGTGCAGCCCAACCTTGTGAAGGGTACCGGAGGCGCAGGCGGAGGCGGAGATTGCGGGGCCGCGGGGTGGGCCCGTCATCGGCTTCACCGCATGGCCGGGTGCGGAGGCGAGCTGCGGTGTCGTGGAGACGGTCTTGGGTCAAACACGTGGTCCGGGTTCGTTTGAATTTGAATTCTGGTCACGCGGGGTGTGCTGGGACACGATTAATCTGCTCAAGATCCTGCGGGATATCTGAACCTTCATCCCGGTCGTCACTCCAAGGATTTGACGTTCGATGGCGGGAAGTACATTACGAAGGAGCAGCCGGCGTGCAAGGACCACTGCAAGCAACTCCCCGGTGAGGGAGTGTGTTTCATCATCGTCTGAAGAGAGACAACCACTTGACGGGGATCTTCCACATCCTGACGGCACTGCACTGGAGGTCGATGACAAGGTGACGAGAGCTGGGGTCGCGGAGGAGAACAATATCACCGGAGAAGCGGAGATTCAGAGGGGTGCAGAACACTTGCCTGTTAAGGCCAGCTTTTGAGAGGTTTTGACAGCCCGCAACATCCAGAATGGCAACTTGGTGAACTCTTTCGTGCGGCCGGCTAATGTTGATGTTAAGGAACGTGCTGCTGCTATTCCGGATATGGCGGAGGATGGTGAAGTCCTCCTTTCTTCCGAAGCTTGTCAGCGGCGAATCGACTTTCACAAATATGACCTGGTGGGTCGTATATTTGGGAACACACTGCCATTTCCGATGATCGCCATAGTGTTGCTCAAACGCTGGGGCCACCATAAGAATTTTAGAGTGTTTGATCTGTCCGCGAATTGCTTCTGCTTACACTTCAAATCGAAGGAGGCACGGAATGATGTGTGGCTCGGGGGGCCATGGCAAATTGCCGGCCAAGCCATGGGTTTGGATTTTTGGTCGCATGAATTCACTCCCGGTGACTCCCACGCTATGTGCGCGCCGATTTGGGTGCGATTGCCCGGTTTGCCCTTGATTTACTGGGATACAGACAATATCTTGCGGATTGCGAAGGCTATAGGTGATCCGTTCCTTCTCGATGGGTGGACGGCGGCAATGGAGAGATCGTCCTATGCTCGGGTCTGTATTCGTACAGACCTTTCGAAACCCTTGAAGCCAGGCGTTTGGCTAAAAGGGGACTATGGGAGAACCTACCAAAGTTTCGAATATGAGGGATTGCCGAGGATTTGTTTCTCATGCGGTCGCATGGGGCATCTTGCAAGCCAATGCAATGTGCAGGTTACGAAGGAGGTGACTCAGCCTGGACATAGTGAATGCTCTGGAATGAAGGCGAACGGGGAGCAGAGGAATGGAGGAGAGGTCCTTACCGAGGTTACGGAAGAAGTGCATGGACTAGAGCCTTGGATGCTAGTTCAACATAGACGGAGGAAAACGGGTGCTGATGCTCGTAGGGGTCCGGCGGCCATGGCTAGCCATGGACCCAGGAAGGACGTTCAAAGAGCCCGTGGGAGGGTGCATGCCGGGTCATCCAGGGGGGTTAGTCGTTCCTCGAGGGAACGCGGGAGGAGCAGACCAAGGCGGGGCTCACCATCCAGGAGTCGTGCTTAACACGTGGCGGATCCCGGTGACCGGAGCTTGGGGGCGGAAGGTGCGGAGCGGGAAGCTCGGGGGGGGCGGAGTTAAGGAGAAGCTGCTAGGGTCAATGACGGCTCGGGAGAAGGAGCCGCCCACTGGTGTGGGGGGCGATGCGGCTTAAGAATGTGGATCACGGCTGCGCTTCGTGGGGCGCAACGGCCATCTCGGGTGGGTGGCAGAAGTTCGGGGAATGCAGCAGCTTGGCTAAGGGCCTTCTGATGACATTATCAATGAACATTATTGTGTGGAATATAAGAGGCGTCAAGAAGAAGAAGTCTAGGGGCTATTTGCGCAGGTTGATCCGTGAAAGGAATGTTGCTGTTGTGGCGTTAATGGAGACGAAGGCTGTGGGGTTCTCTAGACAAGATGCAAATTGGCTGCTTGGGGGAGGATGGGACTTTGAGGCACACCCCTCAGAGGGACTCTCTGCTGGATTTCTGATTCTGTGGAGGAAGGATGTGGACCTTGTGGTCACTAGCGTTTCATCTCATACTATGGCCTGCACAATCAAAACTTCACATGATGGTAGGTTGAATTGCTACTTTATTTACGGCCCGAAGTGCCAACACAGACGGCGGATTATTTGGGAGGATGTCCGAAATTTCTGCGACAGTAATGAGCCTTTGCTGGTTGCTGGAGATTTTAATTTGATCTTGGCACCGGAGGAAAAGCGGGGGGGTCGGCGTTTCTTTTATGGTAAGGACCAACAGGATTTTGCGGATCTTATGCAGGAGCTTCAACTTGTGGATTTGGGGTATTCCGGCAACAGGTTTACTTGGAGCAATGGGAAGCAGGGGGGTGCTTGCATTCCTGAACGCCTGGACCGGGCTCTTATGAACTCAGCGGGGCTGCTTGCATTTCCCAATTGTTCGGTTCATCACCTCAGCAGGCTGGGCTCGGATCATTGTCCATTGTTGATTAAGGTGGGAGGTGGAGATCAGTGGCAGTACTCCAGCAGGCTATTGTTCGACAGTGTGTGGCTGGACTTCCCTCAATCGTTCCAGGTGGTGGAAAAGGCTTGGAGGAAGACTGTTAAGGGCGACAGTATGGAGATTGTGATGACAAAATTTCAGCGGTCGATGTGGGCGCTGCGCAGATGGAGCCGTGAGGAGGTGGGGAATATTATTGATCGGAACAAGGTGTTGGAGCGGGATATTGATGAGCTCCAAAACAGGGAGTCTAGCAATGGTCTGTCGGAAGAGGACCATAAGCGGCTTGGTGGGTTGGTTGCTGCCTTTCACCGGGGTTGTGCTCACGAGGAACAGTGGTGGTGGCAGAGCGCTAAGGTGCATTGGGTGCAGCTTGGGGATTGCAATTCGAGGTTTTTTCACATTGCGGCATCGGCTCGTAAAAGGGAGAATCGTATTACATTCTTGCGGGAAGTTGACGGCAACATTGTGGACTCTCCTGACAACATTAGGCGGCTTGTCTTCGAGTTCTTTGAACGGAAATGGGGCGATAGCAACCTGGCGCCATTGCCTCTATTTTCTCTGCTTTCGGGTTTCGTCAGTGAGGAGGCTGGTTCTGGCCTTTGCCGGAGGGTGACGGAAGACAAGATTTTGGTGGCTATGTGGGGCATTAAAAGGAATTGCGCCCCGGGCATCGACGGTATTACAATGGATTTCGTCAATGGATATTGGAAAGTCACGCAGCGGGACATCATCAAGGCTGTTTTGGCATTCTTTGAGGAGTGTAGAATGCCAGAGAGTTGGAAGGACACTCTTGTTGTCCTTATCCCGAAGAAGCAAGGTGCTTGTCGGTCGGAGCACTTCCGACCGATCAGTTTGTGTAACACAATCTATAAATTGGTGGCTCGAATTCTTGTTGGCAGGCTGAAATCGCTGCTGCCTAGTCTTGTGTCTAAGGAACAGGCGGCCTTTGTCCCGGGGAGGAGCATATCGGATAACATAAATATTGCCCAGGAGATGGTAGCGAGAATGCGATCCTGCACCGCTGCTTCCGGACTTATGGCAGTGAAAGTCGACATGGAGCAGGCCTATGACAGGGTTCGCTGGGATTTTTTGCTCGAAACTATGAAGGCTATGCGATTCCCTGTAACTTGGTGTAACTGGATTACTGCATGTATTTCTGGTCCTAGGTACGCTGTACTCATTAATGGCGCGCGTCTTCCTTGGGTGTCGGCGCGTCGTGGTCTCCGGCAGGGCTGTCCATTATCCCCCTTCCTCTTTGTCATGTCCATGGAATACTTGTCGTGCATGACGCGGGAATATGAATCCCGACAGCTGCTCGGGTTCAGGCCGGGGATGCATACACCGCGGGTTTCCCACCTTTTGTTCGCGGAAGAAGGAGAAGAAGATGAAGGAGAATAAGAAGGAGAAGAAGAAGATGATGATGATAAAAATGAAGAACATGACGACGAAGAAGAACATTAAGAAGTAAAAGAATAAGTAGAAGAAGAAGAAGAAGTCGAAGAAGAACAAGAAGAAGAAGAAGAAGAAGAAAAAGAAGAAGAAGAATAAGAAGAAGAAAAGCAAGAACAAGAAGAAGAAGATGGGGAAGAAGAAGAAGAAGGAAGGAAAAGATGACGAATAAATATAGAAAGAATAAGATGAAGAAGAAGATGAAGAAGAAGAAAAATAAGAAGAAGTAGCAGAAGAAGAAGAATAGGAGAAGGAATTAGAAGAAGAAGAAGAAGATGATGGGGAAGAAGAAGAAGAAGGCGAGGAAGAAGAAGAAGAAGAACAAAATGAAGAACTAGTAGGACAAGAAGTAGAACAAGAAGAACAAGAAGAAGAAGTAGAAGAAGAAAAAGAAGAATTATAAGAAGAAGAAGAAGAAGTTGATGATGATGAAACACAAGAAGAAGAAGAGGAAGACGACAAAGAAGAAGTTGAAGAACAAGAAGAAGAAGAAGAAGAAGAAATAGAGGAAGAACAAGAAGAAGAAGATGAAGAAAATAAATAAGAAGAAGAAGAAGAAGAAGAAGAAAAGAAAAAAAAAAGGAGATGAAGAAGAAGAAAACGAAGAAGGGAAGAAGAAGAAGAAGAAGAAGAAGAAGAAGAACAAGTAGAAGAAGATGAAGTAGAAGAAGATGGTGAAGTTAAAGAAGAAAAAGAAGAAGAGTTAGAAGAAGAAGTGCCAAAAGTTTAAGAAAGGGAAGATGAAGAAGAAGAAGAAGAGAAAGAAGAGAAAGACGAAGATGTTGAAGAAGAAGTAGAACAAGAAGAAGAAGTAGAAGAAAGAGAAGAATAATAAGAAGAATAAAAAGAAGAAGAAGAAATAATAGAAAAAGAAAAAGATGAAGGAGAAGAAGAAGAAGAACAACAACAAGAAGAAGAACTAGAAGAAGAAGAAGATGGGGAAGAAGAAGAAGTAGAAGAAGCAAAAGAATAAGAATAAGAATAAGAAGAAGAGGAGGAAAAAGAAGAAGAAGAAGAAGGGGAAGGTGAAGAGAAGAAGAAGAAGGAAAAGAAGGAGAAGAAGAAGAAGACAATGATGAAGAAGAATAAAAGGAAGAATTAAAATTAGAAGAATAAGAAGACATAGAAGTGTTAGAATTAGAAGAAGATGAAGAAGTAGAAGAACGAGAAGAGGAGGAAGAAGAAGAAGAGGAAGCAGAAGAAGAAGAAGAAGAAGAAGAAGTAGAAGAAGAAGAAGAAGAAAATGAAGAAGAGTTAGAAGGAGGAGAAGGAAGAAGAAGAAGAAGAAGATGAAAAAGAAGAAGAACAAGAACAAGAACAAGATGAAGAAGGAAAAGTGGATGGAGAAAAATAAGATAAGGGAGAAGAAGATGAAGTAGAAAAAGAAGAAGTAGAAGAAGGTGATGAAAAAAGAAGTAGAAGAAAAAGATGAACAAGATTAAGAAGAAAAAAGAAGTAGAAGATGAAGAAGAACACGAGGAAGAACCAGAAGATGAGGAAGAAGAAGAAGAAGAAGAATAAGAGGAGGAAGGAGAAAAAGAAGAAAAAGGTGAAGAAGAAGGTGAAGAAGAAGAAGATGTAGAAGAAGAAAAAGTATTAGTAAAAGAAGAGGAACAAGAAGAAGAAGTAGAAGGAGAAATAGAAGAAATATTAGAAGAAGACGATGAGGGAGAAGACCAAGATGAAGGACAATAAGAAGAAGAGGAAAAAGAAGAAGAAGAAGAAGAAAAACAAGTTGAAAAAGTAGTAGATGAAGAAGAAATACGAGAAGGAGAACAACAAGAACAAGAAAAAAAAGAAAAAAAAGAATAAGAAGAAGAAGAAGATGAAGAAGAAGATAAAGAAGAAGGAGAAGAAGAAGGAGAAGAAGAAGAAGAAGAAAAAGTAGAAGAGAAGAGAAGAAGAAGAAAAATAAGGAGAGGAAGAAGAAGAAGAAAATGGAGAAGAAGAAGTAGAAGAAAGAGAAGAAGAATTAGAAGGAGAAGAAACAAAAGAAGAACAAGAAGAGGAAGAAGAAGAAGAAGAAGACGAAGAAGAAGAAGATGTGAATGGAGAAGAAGGAGAATAATAATAATAAGAATAAGAAAACATCAACAAGAAGAAGAAGGAGAAGAAGGAGAAGAAGAGGTAGAGGAGGAAGTAGAAGATCAAGGAGAAAAAGAAGGAAAAGAAGAAGAAGAACAACAACAACAAGAAGAAGGAGTTGAAGAATTTCAACTAGAAGAAGAAGAAGAAGAAAAAGTAAAAGAAGAAGATGATGATTATGATGATCAAGAAAAAGAAGAGGAAGAAGACGTAGAAGAATAACAAGAAGAAGAAGATGGGGAAGAGAAAGAAGAAGAAGAAGAAGATGAAGAAGAAGGAGGTGATGATGGTGAAGAAGAAGGAAAAGAAGTAGAAGACGAAGAAGAAGAAGAAGAAGAAGAAGAATAAGAAGAAGTTGAACAAGTAGTAGAAGAAGAACAAGAAGAAGTAGAAGAACAAAAAGAAGAAGTGTTAGAAGAAGAAGAGGTGGAAGAAGAAAGATTAATATTAAGAACTAGAATAAGGAGAAGAAGAAGAAGAAAGATGAAGAAGAAGAAGAAGAAAAGAAGAAGAAAAATAAGAAGAAGAAGAAGAAGAAGATGAGGAGAAAAAGGAGAAGAAGAAGAAGAAAAAGAAGTAGTAGTAGAAGTAGAAGAACAAGGAGTAGAAGAACAAAAAGAAGTGGAATTAGGAGAAGAGGAAAGGAAAAACTGAAGATGTTGGACAAGAAGTCGAAGAAGAAGAAGAACAAGAACAAGAACACGAACAAGAAGATGAAGAAGTGGGGGAAGAACAAGAAAAAGAATTAAAAAAGTAGAAGTAGTAGTGTTAGAAGATGATGATGAAGAAGAAGAAGAAGAAGAAGAAGAAGATGGGGAGGAAGAAGTAGAAGTAGAAGAAGTAGTTGTAGTAGTAGTAGAAGAAGAAGAGCAAGAAGAAGAACAAGAACAAGAAAAAGAAGTTGAAGAAAAAGAAGTAGAAGAAGAAGATGAAAAAGAAGAAAAAGAAGAAAAAGAAGAAAAGAAAAAGAAGAAGAAGAAATCAAGAAGAAAAAGTAGAAGAATGAGCAAAAGAAGTAGAAGAAGAAGAAGAAGAAGAAGAAGAAGAAACGGAAGAAGAAGAAGGGGAAGATGAAGAAGTAAAAGTGGAAGGAGAAATAGAAGATGAAGGAGAAGAAGAAGAAGAAGGAGAAGAAGAAGAAGAAGATGAAAAAACAAGTAGAAGAACAATAAGATGATGATGAAGAAGAAAACAGGAAGTAGAAGATGAAGAAGAAGGCGAAGAAGAAGAAGAAGAAGAAGAAGAAGAAGGCAAAGAAGAATAAGAAGAAGAACTAGAAGGAGTAGAAGAAGAAGAAGAAGAAGAAGAAGAAATAGAAGAAATATTTGAAGAAGAAGATGAGGAAGGAGACGAAGATGAAGGACAGCAAGAAGAAGAGGAAAAAGAAAAAGAAGAAGAAAAACAAGTTGAAAAAGAAAAAGAAGATGACGAAGAAGATGAAATAGAAGAAGGAGAAGGAGAAGAAGAACAAGAAGAAGAGGAAAAAGAAGAAGAAGAAGAAGAAGAAGAAGAAGAAGAAGGGAAGAAGAAGAAGAAAAATAAGAAGAAAAAGGAGAAGAAGAAAAAGATGAAATAGAAGAAGAAGAAGAAGAAGAAGAAGAAGAAGATGATGATGAAGAAGAAGAATTAGAAGAAGAAGAAGAAGCAAAAGAAGAAGAAGAAGAGGAAGAAGAAGAAGAACAAGAAGAAGAAGAAAAAGAAGAAGAAGAAGATGTGGATGGGGATTAAGGAGAATAATAATAATAAGAATAAGAAAAACAACAACAAGAAGAAGGAGAACAAGAAGAAAAAGAAGAGGCAAAAGAGGATGTAGAAGATGAAGGAGAAAAAGGAGGAGAAGAAGAACTTGAAGAAGAAGGAAAAATACAAGAAGAGGAAGGAGAAAAAGAAAAAGAGGAAGAAGAAGAGGAAGAGGAAGAAGAAGAAGAACAAGAAGAACAAGAAGAAGAAGCAGAAGAATTTGAAGAAGAAGAAGTAGAAGAAGTATTAAAAGTAGAAGATGATGATGATGATGATGATGATGAAGAAAAAGAAGAAGAATAAGACATAGAAGAATAACAAGAAGAAGAAGAAGATGATGATGAAGGTGAAGTATAAGGAAAAGATGGAGAAGAAGAAGTAGAAGAAGAACAAAAAGAAGAAGTTGAACTAGAAGTCAAATAAGATAAAGAAGAAGAAGTAGAAGAAGAAACGGAAGATGTTTTCGAAGAAGAAGAGGTGGAAGAAGAAGAAGACAAAGAAGTAGAAGAAAAGAAGAAGAAGAAGAAGAAGAAGAAGAAAAGAAGAACAAGTGAAAAAAGAAGAAGAAGAAAAAGAAGAAAAAGAGGAAGAAAAAGAGGTAGTAGAAGAAGAAGAACAACAATAACAAGAAGAAAAAGAAGAACAATAAGAAGAAGAAGAAGAAGCAAAAGAAGAAGAAGAAGAAGAAGAAGATGAAATGGATGATGGTGATAATGATGATGAAGAAGAAGAAGAAGAACAAGAAGAAAAAGAAGAAGAAAAGAAGACGAAGAAGAAGATGAAGATGAAGAAAAAGAAGAAGAAGAATTAAGTGAAGAAGTACAAGAATAAGTAGGAGGAGGAGAAAAAGAAGAAGAAGAAACAAGAAGCTGATGAAGAAGAAGAAGAAGAAGGGGAATAATAATAATAATAATAATAATAATATTAAGAAGAAGAAGTAGTAGAAGAATATGAAAAATAGGAAAAAGTAGAAGTAGAAGTAGAAGAAGAAGAAGTATTAGTAGTAGTTGTAGAAGAAGAAGAAGAAGATGATGATGATGATGATGATGAAGAAAAAGATAAAGAAGACGAAGATGAAGAAGAAGAGGAAGAAGAAGAAAACGTTGAAGAAGTAGAAGGAGAAGAACAAGAAGAAGGAGAAGAAGGAGAAGTAGAAGAAGAAGAAGAAGAAGAAGAAGAAAAAGAAGAAGAAGATGAAGATGAGGAAGCAGAAGAACAACAACAATAGGACGAAGAACAGGAAGAAGAAGTACAAGAATAAAAAGATGAAGTACTAGAAGAAGAAGAGGAGGAAGAAGAAGAAGATGAAGGACAAGATGTAGCAGAAGAAGTAGAAGAAGAAGGAGAAGAATAAGAAGTAGAAGAAGAAGAAGAAGATGTAGAAGAAGAAAAAGTAGTTGTAGTAATAAAAGACCAAGAAGAAGAAGAAGAACAAGAAGAAAAAGAAGTACAGGAAGAAGATAAAGAAGAAGAAGAAGAAGAAAAAGAAGAAGAAGAACAATAAGATGATGAAGAAAAAGAAGAAGTTGAAGAATAAGAAGAAGGAGAAGAAGAAGAAGAAGAAGAAGAAGGAGAAGGTGAAGAAGAAGAACAACAAGAAGAAGAAGGAGAAGAAAAGAAGAAGAAGAAGAAGATGAATTAGAAGAAGAAGAAGAAGAAGAGAAAGAAGTAGAAAAAGAAGAAGAAGAAGAAGAAGAACCAAAATAATAAGAAGAAGAGGAAGAAGAAGAAGAAGAAGAAAAGAAGAAGAAGAAGAAGATCAAGAAAAAAAAGGAGAAGAAGAAGAATAATAAGAGAAAGAAGAAGAAGAAGATTATGAAGGAGAAGAAGAAGAAGAAGAAGAAGAAGAAGAAGAAGAAGAAGAAGTAGTAGAAGAAGGCAAAGAAGAAGATGGAGGAGAAGAAGAAGTAGAAAATGAAGAAGAAGAAGAAGAAGAAAAAGATGAAGAAGTGAAGAAGAGGATGATTAAGAAGTAAAAGAAGATGATGAAGAAGACGAAAAGGAAGAAGAAGAAGAGGAAGAAGACGAAGGCGGGGAAAAAGGAGAGGAGGAGGAGGAGGTGGAACAAGAAGAAGAAGAAGAAGAAGAAGAAGAAGACGAAGAAGAAGAAGAAGAAGAAGAACAAGAAGAGGAAGAAGACAAAGTTAAAGAATAAAAAGAAGGCGAAGAAGAAGAAGTAGAAGATGAAGGTGAAAAGCAAGGAAGAGAAGAAGAAGAAGAAGAAGAAGAAAAGAAGGAGAAGAAGAAGAAGATGAAGAAGAAGAAATAGAGAAAAATATGATGAAGGGCAAGAAGAAAAAGGAGGAGAAGAAGTTGTAAAAGAAGAATAAGTAGATGGGGAAGAACAAGAAGAAGAAGAGGGAAAAGAATAAGAACAAGAACAAGAAGAAAAGAAGAAGAAGACGATGAGAAAAGCAGGACATGATGATGAAGAAGAAGAGTAATAAGAAGAAGAAGGAGAAGAAGAAGAAGTAGAATATGGTGAAGGAGAAGTAGAAGAAGATGAAGAAGAAGAAGAGTAAGAAGAAGAAGACGATGAAGAAGTAGAAGAAGAAGACGATGAAGAAGAAGTAGAAGAAGAAGATTATGAAGAATAGGAACAAAAAGAAGAAGAAGAAGTAGAAGAATAAGAAGAAGAAGAAGAAGAAAAATGATGAAGATGAGGAAGAAGATGAAGAAGAGAAGAAGAAGAAGAAGAAGAAGAAGAATAAGAAGAAGAAAAAGAACAAGAAGAAGAAAATGAAGATGAAGAACAACAAGTTGTATAAGAAGAAGAAGACAAAGATGAAGAAGAAGAATAAGAAGAAAAGAAAATAAGAAGAAGAAGAAGAAGAAGAAGAAGAAGAAGAATAAGAAGCAGAAGAAGGAGAAGAATAAGAATAAGAAGAAAAAGAAGAAGAGGAAGAAGAAGAAGAAGAAGAAGGAGAAGAAGAAGAAGAAGAAGAATGGGAATAAGAAGAGGAAGAAGAGGAAGAAGAAGTAGAAGAAGAAGAAGAAGAATAAGAGGAAGAAGAAGAAGAAGAAGAAGAAGAAGAAGGAGAAGAATAAGAAGTAGAAGAAGAAGAAGAAGAAGAAGGGAGATGCAAAAGAAGATGAAGATGAAGAAGAAGAAGAAGAAGTAGAAGAAGAAGAAGGAGATGAAAAAGAAGATGAAAATGATGAAGAAGAAGAAGATTATGACAAGGAAGAAGAAAAAGATGAAGAAGAAGAAGAGGAAGAAGAAGAGAAGAAGAAGGAGATGATGACGAAGAAGAAGAAGAAGAAAAGAAGGAGAAGAAAAAGAAGAGGAGGAAGAACAAGAAGAAGAACATGAAGGAGAAGAAGAAGGAGAAAAAGTAGAAGTAGAAGTCAAAGATGAAGAAGTAGAAGAAAAAGAAGAAGAAGAAGAAGAAGAAGAAGAGGAAGAAGAAGAGTGTGATGAAGAAGAATTAAAAGAAGAAAAAGAAGAAGAAGAAGAAGATGGGGAATAAGAAGAGGAATAAGAAGAAGAAGAAGAAGAAGTTGAAGAATTAGAGGAAGTGGAAGAAGAAGAAGAAGCAGAAGATGAAGGAGAAAAGAAAAGAGAAGAAGAAGAAGAAGTCGTAGAAGAAGAAGAAGTAGAAGAAGGAGAAGAAGAAGAAAAAAAAGAAGATGAAGGAGAAGAAGAAAAAAAAAGAAGTAGAGCAAGAAGAAGAGGAAGTAGAAGAACTAGAACAAGAATAGGAAGAAGAAGAAGAAGAAGAAGAAAGCGAGAAGATGAAGAAGAAGTTGAAGAAGAAAATGAAGAAAAAGAAGAAGAAGAAGAAGAAGAATATGAAGGAGAAGAAGAAGAAGAAGGAGAAGAACAAGAAGTAGAAGAAGACCTAGAAGAAAATTTAGTAACAATAGAAGAAGAAAAAGAAGAAGTAGTAGAAGAAGAAGAAGAATTAGAAGAGAAGAAGAAGAAGAAGAAGAAGAAGAAAAAGAAGAAGGACAAGTAGAAAAAAAAAGAAAAATTAATAGTATTAGAAGAAGAAGAAGAGGAAAAAGAAGTTGAAGAAGGAGAGGAAGTAGAAGAAGAAGAAGAAGAAGAAGGAGAGGAAGTAGAAGAAGAAGAGAATGATGAAGATGAAGCAGAAGAAATTGAAGAAGAATAACATGAAGAAGAGGAAGAAGAAGATAAGAAGAAGAAGTAGAAAAGAAGAAGAAGAATAAAACGAGGAAGAAGAAGAAGAAGAATAA
>JAIUJO010002124.1:55000-57500 GCA_023846275.1 Vanilla planifolia
AGAAGAAGAAGGGGAAGAAGAAAAAGAAGAAGTATAGAAATAAGAAGAACAAGAAGAAGGACAAGAAGAGAAAGAGGAAGAAGAAGAAGAACAAGAAGAGCAATTGGAAGAAGTAGAAGAGGAGGAAGATGAGGAAGAAGTGGAAGAAGAATAAGAAGTAGATTAGGAAGATGTAGAAGAAGAAGAGGAAAAGGAGAAGAAGAAGAAGAAGAAGACAGATTATGGATTAGTGAGTGAAGGCTTAAGGATTAGAAATTAGGTATTAGCGATTAGGGATTAGGCATTAGGGAGGGAGGGATTTGGGGTTATTGATTTGAGATTTAGGATTAGGGATTAGAAATAAGGGATTTTGGATTATAGGTTATGAATTAAAGATTAGGGATTAGAGATTAGGTTTTGGGTTTAGGGGTTAGAGATTAGCAAATAAGGATTTTGGAGTAGGGTTTAAGAATTTGGGATAAGGATTAAGGATTACAGATTAAGGTTTATGGATTAGGGATTAAGATATATTGATTAAGGGATTAATGATTAAATATTATGGATTAAGGATTTGGGATTAGAGATTATGAATTAGGGTATAAGGGTTAGAGATTAACAAATAGGGATTTTAGACAAGCAATTAAGAATTAGGGATAAGGATTAAGGATTAAGGTTTATGGATTAGGGATTAAGATATCTGGATTAAGGGATTAATGATTAAATATTATGGATTAAGGATTAGGTATTAGAGATAAAGGATTAGGGATTAGAGATTATGAGTTAAGGTATAGGGGTTAGAGATTTTGGATTAATAGTTTTGGAAAAATGATTAGAGATTAAGGATTAGGTTTTGGGTTTAGGGATTAGAGATTAGCAAATAAGGATTTTGGAGTAGGGATTAATAATTAGGGATAAGGATTAATGATTAAGGATTAAGGTTTATGGATTAGGGATTATGATATATTGATTAAAGGGTTAATGATTAAATATTATGGATTAAGGATTAGGGATTAGAGATAATGGATTAAGGATTAGAGATTATGAATTAGGGTTATAGGGGTTAGAGATTTTTGATTAATAGTTTTGGAAAAAAGATTAGAGATTAAGGAGTAGGGATTAGGGATTAGGGATTAGGAATTAGAGATTAGGGATTAGGTATTAAAGATTAGGAATAAAAGATTAGGCATTAGGGATTATGGATTAAGGTTTAAGGATTTGCATGGATTAAAGATTAAGGATTAGGTGTTAGTTGTTAGATATTGCAATTAGGGATTTGAAATTGGAGATTAGGGATTAGAGATTAGGTATTAGGGATTAAGGGTAAGGGAGGGAGGGATTAGCGATTATAGATTAAAAATTAATTCTTAGGTTGAGTGGTATTACGGATTAGTGTTTTCGAATAAGGAAGAAGGAAAAGATGAAGAAGGAGAAGGAGAAGAAGAAGAAGAAGAAGAAGAAGAAAAGGAAAGAAAGAAGAAGAAGAAAGAAAGAAGAAGAAAAAAAAAAGGAAAGGAGAAGGAAAAAGAAGAAAGATGAAGAAAGAAGAAGAAAGAAGAAAGAAGAAAAAAGAAGAAAAGAAAGAAGAAAGAAGGAAGATGGAAGAAGGAAGAAGGAAGAAGGAAGAAGGAAGAAAGAAGAAGGAAGAATGAAGAAGGAAGAAAGAAGTAGGAAGAAGAAATAAGAAAGAAGAAAGAAAAACAAAGGAGAAAAAAGAAAGAAGAAGAAGATGAAGAACAAGAAGGAGATGGAGAAGAAGAAGGAAAAGGAGGAAGAGGTGAACGAGAAGGAGGTGTAGAAGAAAAAGGAGAAGGAGAAGGAGAAGGAGAAAAAGAAATAGACAAAGAAGAAGAAGTAGAGAACAAAGAAAAGGAAGAAGAACGAGAGAAAGAAAAGGAAGAAAAGAAGAAGAAGAAGAGGAAGAAGAAGAAAAAGAAGTAGTTGTAGCAGAAGAATAAGAAGGGGAAGAAGAAGAAGAAGAAGAAGAAGAGAAAGTGTAGCAAGAAGAAGAAGAAGAGGAAGAAAAAGAAGAAAGAGAGGAAGAAGAGGAAGAAGAGGAAGAATAACAAGAAGAAGATGAGGAGACAGAAGAAGATGAGCAATAAGAAGAAGAATAAGAAGGAGGAGAAGAAGAAGAAGAAAAAGAAGAAGAGGAACAAGAAGAAGAGGAAAATAAGGACTAACAGTAGGAAGAAGTAGAAGAACTACAAAAAGGGAAAGGAGAAGAAGAAAAAAAGGAAAACAAGTAGAAGTAGAAGAAGGAGGGAAAGAAGAAGAAGAAGAATGTGAAGAAGAAGAAGAGGAAGAAAAAGAAGAAGTGCAAGAAGAAGAAGAAGAAGAAAAAGATACAGAAGAGAAATACAAAGAAGAAGATGAAGAAGCAGAACAAGAAGACAAGTGAGGAAGAAGAGGAAGAAGAACGAGAAGTTGAGGAAGAAGAAGTTGAAGGGGAAGAAGAAGAAGAGGAAAAGAAGTGGAAGAAGAAGAGGAAGAAGAAGAAGAAAAAGAAGAAGAAGAAAAAGAA
>JAIUJO010002124.1:67500-76929 GCA_023846275.1 Vanilla planifolia
AGAAGAAGAAGAAGAAGAAGAATTAAAATGAAGAAGAAGAAGTAGAAATGAAGTAGGAGATAAAGTAGAGGAAGAAGAAGAAGAAGAAGAAGAGGGAGAAGGAGGTGGAGAAGAAAAAGAAGAAGAAGAAGAATATGAAGAAGTAGAAGAGGAGGAAGAAGAAGCAAAAGTAGAAGAGCATGACGAAGAAGAAGAACAAGAATAAAAATAAGAAGTAGAAGAAGTAAAAGAACAAGCAAAAGAAGAAGGAGATGAAGAAGAAGTAGAAGGCGAAGAGGGAGAACAAGAAGAAGTAGACGAAGAAGTTTTAGAAGGAAGAGAAGAGGAAGAAGTAGAAGAAGAAGAAAAAGAAAAAGAAGAAGATGAAGAAGAAGACGAAGAAGAAGAAGAAGAGGTAGAAGAAGAAAAAGAAGAAGATATGAAGAAGAAGAAGAAGAACAAGAAGAAGAAGAAGAAAAAGATGAAGATAAAAAAGAAGAAGAAGAAGAATAAGAAGAAGATATGAAGAAGAAGAAAAAGATGAAGGAGGAGGAGAAGAAGATGAAGAAGAAGAAGAAGAAGAATAAGAAGAAGAGAAAGAATAAGAAGGCGAAGAAGAAGATGTCGAAACAAAAGAAGGAGAGGAGGAAGAAGAAGGAGAAGAAGAAGGAGAAGAAGGAGAAGAGGAAGAAGAAGAAGACAATGAAGAAGATGATGAAGAAGTAGAAGAAGAAAGGAAGAAGAAGAAGAAGTGGAAGAAGATAAAGAAGAAGAGATGAAGGGGAAGAAGAAGAGGACGAAGAAAAAGTGGAAGAACAAGAATATTAAAAAAATAGATTATGAAGAAGAAGAAGAAGAAAAAGAAGAAAAGGGGGAAGAAGAAGAAGAAGAAGCAGAAGAAGCAACAGAAGAAGAAAAACATGAGGAAGTTGAGGAAGAAGTAGATGAGAAAGAAGAAGAAGGTGAGGAAGAAGAGGTAGAATAAGAAGAAGAAGAACAAGTAGAAGAAGAAGAGGAAGAAGACAAAAAAGAGGAAGAAGAAGAAGAAAAGGAAGAAAAGAAAGATGAAGAGGAAGAAGAATAATAATACCAATAATTATTATTATTATAAAAATAACAAGAAGAAGAAGAATAAAAAGGAGAAGAAGAAGAGGAAGAAGAAGAAAGAGAAGAACAATTTGAAGAAGTAGAAGAAGAAGAAGTAGAAGAAGAAGAGGAAGAAGAAGTAGAAGAAGAAGTACAAGAAGAAAAACAAGAATTGATGAAAGAGAAAGAAGACTATAAAAAAGAAGAAGAACAAGAAGAGGAAGAAAAAGAAGAAGAAGAAGAAGTTCAAGTGTAAGAAGATAAAGAAAAGAAGAAGAAGAAGATAAAACAAGATGAATAAGAAGAGGAAGAAGAAGTAGAAGAAGAGAAAGAAGAAGTAGAAGATGAAGAAGAAGAATAAGAAAAAGAAAAAAAAGAAGAAGAAGAAGAAGACAGAGGAGAAGATGAGAAAGAAAAAGAAGAAGAAGACAAAGAAGAAGAAGAGGTTGAAGAAGTAGAAGAATAAGAAGAAGAGAAGAAGAAGAATGAAGAAGAAGAAGAAGAATAAGAAGAAGAAGAAGAAGAAGAAGGGAAGAAGAAGTAGAAGAAGAAGAAGAAGAAGAAGATGAAGAAAAGAGGTAGAAGAAGAAAAATAAGAAGAAGAAGAAGAAGGAAAAGAAAAAGAAGAAGAGGAAGGAGAAGATGATGAAGAAGATGAAGAAGAAGAAAAAGAAGAATAAGAGAAAGAAGAAGAAGAGCAAGAAGAAAAACAAGAAGATGAGGAAGAAGAGGTAGAAGAAGAACATGAAGAAGAGGAGCAAAAAGAAGAAGAAAAAGAAGAAAAAGAAGAAGAAGAGGAAAAAGGAAGATGAAGAAGATGATGATGATGAAGAAGAAGACAATGAAAAAGAAGAAAAAGAAGAAGAGGAAGGAGAAGAAGTAGAAGTAGAAGAGAGAGGAGAAGAAGAAGAAAAGGAAGAAAAAGAACAAGAAGAGGGAAAAGAAGAAAAAGAGGAAGACGAAGAAGGAGAAGTAGTAGTAGTAGAATAAGATGAAGAAGAAGAAGAAGAAGAAGAAGAAGGTGAAGAAGAAGCAGTCAAAGCAGAAGAAGGAGAAGAGGAAGAAGAAGAAGAAGAAGAAGAAGAGAAGGAAGAAGAAGAAGTCGAAGAAGATGGTGAAGAAGTAGAAGAAGAAGAAGAAGAGAAAGAAGATGAAGAAGAAGATGAAGAAGAAGAAGAAGTGGAAGAAAAAGAAGTGGAAGAAGAAGAAGAAGAAAAATTAGAATATGAAGAAGAAGAAGAAGAAAAAGATGAAAAAGGGGGAAGAAGAAGATGCAAAAGAAGAACAAGAAGAAGATGAAGATAAAGAAGAAGAAGAAGAAGAAGAAGAGGAAGTGGAAGAAGAAGAAGAGGAAGAAGGAGAAGAAGAAGAAAAAGAGGAAGAATAAGAAAAAGAGGAAGAAGAAGAAGTAGATGAAGAGGAAGAAGAAGTAGAACAAGAAGTAGAAGAGTAGAAGAAGAAAAAGTAAAACATGAGGAAGATGAGGAAGAAGAGGTGGGAGATGAAGAAGAAGAAGTGGAAGAGGAAGAGGAAGAAGACCAAAAAGAGGAAGAAGAAGAAATGGAAGAAAAGAAAGGTGAAGAGGAAGAATAAGAAGAGGAAGAAGAAGATGAAGAAGAGGAAGAATAATAATAATAACAATTTTAATAATAATTATTATTATTTTAATAAAAATAACAAGAAGAAGAAGAACATAAAGGAGGAGAAGAAGAAGAGGAAGAAGAGGAAAAAGAAGAACAATTTGAAGAAGTAGAAGAAGAAGAAACAGAATAAGAAGAGGAAGAAGAAGAAGATGAAGAAGGACAAGAAATGAAGGAAGAGAAAGAAGATGATGAAAAAGAGGAAGAACAAGAAGAAGAACAAGAAGAGGAAGAAAAGAAGAAGAAGAAGAAGAAGAAGAACAAGTGTAAGAAGAAGATGAAACGAAGAAGAAGAAACAAAACAAGATGAATAAGAAGTGGAAGAAGAAGTAGAAGAAGAGAAAGAAGAAAAAGAGGAAAAGTAAGGGGAAGTTGACAGAGAAGAGGGAGAAGAGCAAGAAGAAGATGAGGAAGAAGGAGAAGAAAGAGAGGAAGATAAATAAGAAGAAGAGGTGGAAGAAGAGGAGGAAGAAGATGAAGCAGAGAAAGAAGAGCTTGTAGAAGAAGAAGAGGAAGAAGAGGAGGAAGAAAATAAGAAGTGTTAAATAATAATAATAATAGTAACAATAAAAATAATAATAATAATAATAATAATAATAATAATAATAATAATAAGAGGAAGAAGGGGAAGGAGAAGAAGAAGAACTACTAGAAGAAGAAGAGTAAGAGGAACAAGTAGAAGAAGAAGAATGAGAGGAAGATGACGAAGAAGGGGAAGTAGAGGCACAAGAAGATGAGGAAGAAGAAGTAGAAGAAGAGAAAGAAGGTGAAGAAGAAGTAGAAGAAGAAGAGGAAGAAGATGAAGAAGAGGAAGAAGAAGAGGTAGAGGAGAAAGAAGAAGAGGATGAAGAAGAAGAGGTAGAAGAAGAAGAAGAATAATTAGAGGAAGAAGAAGAAGAAGAATAACAAGAAGAAGAAGTAGAAGAAGAAGAAGCAAATGATGAAGAAGAAGTCATTGAGAAAGAGAAATTAGAAGAAGAAGAAGGAGAAGAAGGTTGCCAAGAATAAGAAGTGGAAGAAAGAGAAGTAGAAGAAGAAGAGGAAGGAGAGGAAGTAGAACAGGAAGAAAAGAATAAGAAGGTGAATAAGAAGAAATGGGAAAACAAGAACAGGAGAAGGAGGAATTAGAAGAATAAGCAGAAGAAGGAGAAGAAGAAGGAGAAGAAGAAGAAAAAGAAGTGGAAGAAGTAGAAGAGTAAAAAGAAGAAGAATAAGAAGAAGAAGAAGAAGAAGGGGAAGAAGAAGAAGAAGAAGAAGAGGAAGAAGAAGAAGAATATGAAGAATAAAAAGATGAAGAAAAATAAGAAGAGGAATAAAAAGAAGAAGGAGAAGAGAAAGCAGAAGAAGGAGAAGAAGAAGAGGAAGAAGAAGAACAAGAGGAAGATGAGGAACAAAAAGATGATGATGATGATGATAATGTAAAAGGAGAAGAAGAAAAGGAAGAAGAAGAAGAAGAAGAAGAAGAAGAACACGAGGAGGATGTAGAAGTGGAAGATGAAGGAGTGAAAGATGAGGATGAAGAAGAGGAGGAAGAGGAAGAGGAGGTGGAAGAAGAAGAAGCACAAGAAGAAGAATAATAAGAAGAAAAATAAGAAGAAAAAGAATAAGAAGATCAAGAAGAAGAAGAAGATGATGAGAAGAAGAAGAATAAAAAGAAGAGACGAAGAAGAGGAAGATGAAGACCAAGAAGAAGAAGAACAATTGCAAAAAGAAGAATATGAAGAAAAAGAAGAAGGATAGGAAGAAGAAGAAGAAGAAGAAGAAAAAGAAAAATAAGAAGAAGAAGAAGAAGAAGAAGAGGAGGAGGAGGAAGAAGAAGAAGGAGAAGTTGAAGAAGTAGAAGAAGAAGAAGAAGAGGGAGAAGACGAGGAGAAGGTAAAAGAAGAATAAGAAGAGGACAATAAAGAAGAAGAAGAAGGAGAACAGTAGGAATAAGAAGTAGAAGAAGGTGAGGAAGTAGTAGAAGAAGAAGATGATGATGATGACGAAGAGGAAGATGAAGAGGAAAAAGAAGAAGATGAAGAAGAAGAAAAACACGAAAAAGAAGACGAAGAAAAACAAGAAGAAGAAGAAGGAAAAGAAGAAAAAGAGGAAGAGGCAAAAGTTGAAGATGAAGATAGGAGGAAGAAGAAGAAGTGGAAGAAGAGGGAGAAGTGGAAGAATAAGAAGAAGAATAAGTAGAAGACAAAAAAAAGTTTAAGATGAAGGTTAAGAAGAAAACAAAGAAGAAGAAGCAGATGTAAAAGAAAAAGAAGATGAAGAAGAAGAAGAAGAAGAAGAAGAAGGAGAAGAAGAAGAATAAAAAGGAGGAGGAGAAGAAGGAGAAGAAGAAGGAGAAGAAGCAGAAGAAGAAGATGGAGGAGAAGGAGGAGGAGAAGAAGAAGTAGAGGAAGAAGTGGGCGAAGAATAGGAACAAGAAGCAAAAGAAGAAGAAGTCGAAGAAGGAGAAGAGAAGAAGAGGAAGAAGAACCAAAAGAAGAAGAAGAAGAAGAAGAAAAGTAAAAAAAGAGAAGAAGAAGAAGAAGAAGAAGAAGAAGAAGAAGAAGAAGATGAAGAAGATGAAGAAGAACAAAAAGTGCAAGAAGAAGAAGACGGAGAAGAAGAAGTATAAGAAGAAGAAGAAGTATAAGAAGAAGAAGAAGTGGAAGAACTAGAAGAAGAAGAAGAAGAAGAAGAAGAGGAAGAAGAGGTGAAGTGGATGAACAAGAAGAAGCAGATGAGGAGGAAGGAGAAGAAGAAGAGGAAGGAGTAGAAGAAGAAGAAAAGGTATTAGTAGAAGAAAAAGAAGAAGTAGATGACGATGAAGCACGTGAAGAAGTAGAAGAAGGAGGAGAAGAAGAATATGATGAAAAGGAAAAGGAGGAGGAGAAAATGAAGAAGAAAAAGAAGAACAATAGGAAGAAGGGAAGAAGAAGAAGAAGAACAGGAAGGGAAGTTGAAGATGAAGGAGAAAAAAAAGAATTAGAAGAAGAAGAAGAAGAAGAAGAAGAAGAGGAAGAAGAAGAAGTAGTAGATGAACAAGAGAAAGAAGAAGTGGTAGAAAAGGAAGAAGAAGTGGAAGAAGAAGAAGAAGAGTAAGAAGAAAAAGAAGAAGAAGAACAAGGAGAAAAAGAAGAAGAAGAAGATGATGAAGAAGGACAAGAAGGAGAAGAAGAAGTGGAAGAGCAACAGCAAAAAGAAAAAGAACAAGAAGAAGAAATAGAAGAAGCGAATAATAAGAAGAAGAAGAAAGAAGAAGAAGAAGAAGAAGAAGAAGAAGAAGTAGAAGAAGAAGAAAAACATGAAGAGGAAGAAGAAGAAGCAGAAGAAGAAGATGGTGATGATGATGAAGGAGAAGACAAAAAAGTAAAAGAAGAAAAAGAAGTAGAAATAAAAGTAGAAGAAGAAGAAGTAGAAGGAAAATAACAAAATCAAGAAGAAGTGAAAGGAGTAGAAGAAGAAGTAGAAGTAGAAGAAGAAATGGAAAATGAAGCAGTAGAAGATGAAGAAAAAAAAAGAAGAGGAAGAAGTAAAAGAAGAAAATGTAAAAGGTGAGGAAGAAAATGAAGAAAAAGAAGGAGAAGAGGAAGATGAAGAAGAAGAAGAAGTAGAATGTTATACCCAGTAAAAAGTTTTATGTTAATCTTTAATGAATTAATTTTTGGCTTGGATGATTTCAGATCGACAGTAGGATGAGCCAGGAGCTCAATCAGAGGCTAATGGAATTTCTGAAATTTCTGGGGATTTTTCGGAGCACCGAGGTAATTTTTAAGTAATTTTCCCTGTTTAATTAGATTTATTGGATTTTTAGAAATTCGAAAATCCATTTAAATTAAACCGAAAATTGGTTTTTACCGCGCGTGAACCGGACCGGAACGGTTCAGCGGAGGCGGAGACGGTTCGCCGAGTGAGTTTGCGCGTGCGTTCTGATAAGCGGATCGGACGGTCGTGATCGACGGTTGGGATTGAACCGGCTGATCGGGTGCTTACCGTGTCGATAGCGTGTCGACAGCGCGTATCGGGTGCTTACCGTGTCGAAAGCGTGTCAACGGCGCGTAATGGGTTTCACCGTGTCGGCCAGAAATATAAAACCCTCGCGAACGATTAGGGTTTCGTTCGATCCGACCGGTAGAGAGGAATTTTCCGGCGTACGGCGCGTGATTCCGGCGGCCTGGCAAGGGGCTTTTTGTACCTGGAGGTTCGCATGATCGAGGAGAATCGATTGGTACCGGTTTCGTTCGGCGAGGAGCAGCGGTTGGTCGCGTGCGAGCTTCACCGTCGCCACCATCGCGGGAGAAGAAAGGTAGGAAATTCAGTTTAAATTAGTGATTTAGTAGAAAATTAAAAGCATGAAATACTTTGCTTAATGAAATCAAGCATGTGGATGAAAATCGGATTTATTGAATGCTAATTTGTGTCTTTGCAAATTTCGGAATTCCTGGAAAAATTCCCATTTCGTCGAAAAAAATTTATTAATGCTTAGGAGCATGTTAGGAAATTGTTCTCCTTGTTCGCAGTCGCCGGAAATCGACGGAAGGATCGTATTGGTCGGCGGATGGCGGCGGCTAGGGTTTCGCGGGCGCCGGGCGGAGGAAGCAGATGGATTAGGATTTAGTTAATTAGTTAATAATTAATCGTAAATTAATTAATTAACAATTATTAACTTAAATTGGTGCGGATGAGAGAGAAGCGGAAGGATTTATAATTCGAAAATTAATTCCGAATTTTCGGAAATGATTTATTTAATTTTAATGCGGCGCGGAAGAGGAAAGACGGGAGGAATTAAATTCGAAAATTTATCCCGAATTTTTGGGAAAAAGAAAAATGCAGAATATTTAATTCGGAAATTAATTCGAATTTTGGAAATAAGATATATGAGGAATTAAACTCGGAAACTATTCCGAATTTCGAAAAAATGGATAAAGACGGAAATTGATGACGGAATTTAAAAATTTCCTGAAGTGGGGAAAAAATGTTATCAGTGATGACAGTATAGCTGGAAACAGTCAGACAGAAGTATGGTACATGGATGCTACCAGAACAGTTAGTAATTGACAGTTGTGTTGCCTTGATGGCAACGGCATGGATTGAGTCAGTTTATTCAGTGTTGGCATATTTTATGGATTGACATACTGGACCGGACTACTATAGACCCTATATGATGTTTTAGGGTAGTTGTGGTAGGTAACTATGCGGTTCAGACTTAGCTTCCACAGTATACATGTGACTGGTATGCGCCTTGTTGTACCTGGATACATGTTGCCGGATCTTGGAGTTAGAGATTGGCAATGACTGTAGGGGCGTGAGCTTCTATGGAAGTTGTTGGTAGAGGACTCTTTGGGACGGTGGCTGAGTCGATCTCTCCTGGTCCATGTGTGTAGGCCTGCGCGCCTGAGGGTGGCAGGGGTGTCTCGCAGGTGGCTAGCCAAGTGTGTAGGCCTGCGCGCCTTAGGGTGGCAGGGGTGTCTCACGTTGGCTAGAGATTTTGTGACTGGATTTGTCTATAGTCTCCAGGAGATTGATTGACGAGAGACGCTGCGGTGTCGGGTGCTTAGGCGCCATGCGTTTTTCGAGATGGGCGTTCCCACTGGCACGCTACCTGGAAGCCCAGAGGAGAGCTACTCTGGTGTGACTGGGGGTGACTGTGGTTGGTCGGAGTCTGGGACTGAGAGTGCCTATCCACCATACCTTGTTATGCTGTATTCCTATATTTTTGCTATTATCCATCTCTTGCATGTGAGTTTTACTAGCTGTCTTTCCTACTGGGCGTAGCTCATTCCTGTATTATATATTTTCAGTGGCTCGACAGACTTGACGTTACCAGATTAGGTAGGATCGTGGTCAGCAGGATTGTGGAAGATATCTGACTTGTGATTGTCTGAGATATTCTGGTTAGTTGATTGTTGCTGTTGGATGTATTTAATGAGATTGTTATTCTCATATGTCATGTAATATGTGAGGTAAATTCTGACTTATGTTTCTGGTTGGATAATATTGCACTTGTTGGACTTGGATCTTATTCTTGTAATGTAGTTTCATTCACTGTTTTTATTTTATTGTCTTGGAGTATGGTGTGTGGAGTGTCATATTTTATCTGAGGAAGTTATATATCTTTTTGTTTGATGGTGAGGTCATTACATGACTATGGAACTTAACCATGGGGGTTCAGACTTCTAATAGACCGGTTCTTCTACCCGTAGGGGTTAGGGAGTATTGGGTCTAGTAGGAGTAACATTGCACGAGTCCATCTGTTAATTCAGGAGTCATGAACCTGATTTGACGGTGTACCCGGGGAGATGGGATCCACATTGTTAAGGAAAGTAGGTGTGTAATGATGTGTTATATCCTATGTTTTTGTAGGCTACTCAGGTTGGTATGGGACGATCTGAGCTGTCTATATAAAAAAAAAAAAAATGTATGCCAAAAATCAGCCTAGGAAAAATGGGGTGTAACAGGAGTGGTATCAGAGCCCTAGGTTAAGATAGTGGGGCTAGACATATCAGAGCCCTAGGTGAGATAGCGGGGCTAGACATGTATAGGAGTTCAACCCAAGGTGGGGAGAACTGTTGATTCTTTTGTTTACTATAGTAGTCCATATGCCAATTGCCAAATGACGACTCTAATGCCAGATTAGTTGCTTTTGACAGTATGGCTGGAACCAGGAGACTTTCCGCTCATGGAGCAGCTAGAGGCAGACCTGTATCTACTACTCCTACCCCGGAGACGAGCCCAGCATTGCCAGTTG
>JAIUJO010000689.1:5000-10000 GCA_023846275.1 Vanilla planifolia
TTCTTCTTTTACTATCTTGTTTTTCTTCTTATTTTTTTTTGTTTCTTCCTCTTCTTCTTGTTCTTCTTCTGGTTCTTCACCTTTATCTTCTTCTTCTTCTCTCATCCTTCCTTCTTCTCACTTTCTTCTTCTTCTTCTTCTTTTTCTTCTTGATCTTCTACTTCTTCTTATTCTTCTTCTTCTTCTCCTTCTTTTTCATCTTCTTCTTTATCTTTTTCTTCTCCTTCTTCTTCTTCTTCTACCATTTTTTCTTCTTCTTCTTCTTTTTCTCCTTCTTCTTCTTCTTTGTTTGTTCTTCCTCTTCTGCTCCTCCTTCTTCTTCTTCTTCTTATTCTTATTCTTATTCTTCTTCTTCTTTGTCTTTTTTTCTCTCTTCTTCTTCCTCTTCTTCTTCTTCTTCTTCTTCTTCTTCTTCTCCTTATTCATCATCTTCTCCTTCTACTACTTATTTTTCTTCTTCTTCTTCTTCTTTCGGTTCTTCTTCTTCTTCTTCAACTTCTTCTTCTTTTTCTTTTTCTATTACTACAACCTTCTTTTTCTTCTTCTTCTTCTACTTCTCCTTTCCTTCTTGTTCTTCTCATTTTTCTTATTCTTCTTCTTCTTCTTCTTCTACTTCTTCTTCTGCTTTCTCTCTTCTTCCTTATCTTCTACTTCTTCTCCTTCTTATCCATTATCATCACCATCATCATCATCTTCTTCTTCTTCTACTTCTTCTTCTTCTCCCTTCTTCTTCTACTTCAGCTTTTTTTTTATTTTTGTTCCTCTCCTTCTTCTTTTTGTGCTTCTTCTTCTTCTTCTTCTTCTTATTCTTCTCCTTCTTCTTCTTCTTCCTCCTCTTTCTTCTTCTTCTACTATTTTTCTTCTTCTATTTCTTCTTCTTCTTCTTCTTCTTCTGCTTCTCTCCTCTTCTTCTTCTTCTTCTTCTTCTCTTCTTCTCATCTCTTCATGTTTTTCTTATTCTTCTTCTTCTTCTTCTTTCTCTTCCTCTTCTTCTTTTTTGTCTTCTTCTTTTTCTTCTTCTTCTTTATCTTATTCTTCTTATTATTCTTCTTCTTCATCATCTTCTTCTTCTTCTTCTTCTTCTGCTTTTCCCACTCCTTCCACTTCTACTTCTTCTTCTTCTTCTTATTCTTGTTCTTCTACTTCTTCTTTTTCTTCTTCTTTTACTACGACTGCTTCTTCTTCTTCTTCTTCTTCTTCTACTTCTTCTTCCTCTTCTGTTTCCCCTTCCTTTTCTTCTTTTTATTTTTCTTCTTCCTCTTCTTCATCTGTTTGCTCTTCTTTTTGTTCTTCTTCTTCTTCTTCTTCTTCTGCTTCTTCTTCTTCTTCTTCTTCTTCTGCTTCTTCTTCTTCTTCTTCTTCTTCTTCTTCTCCTTCTTCTTGTTTTTCTTATTCTTCTTCTACTTTTTCTTCTTCCTCCTCTTCTTCTTCTTCTGTCTTCTTCTTTTTCTTCTTCTACTTCTTCTACAACTTGTTCTTCTTGTTATTCTCCTTGTTTTTCATCTTCTTCTTCTTCTTCTTCTTTTTCTTTTTCCTCTCCTTCATCTACTTCTTCTTCTTCTTCTTCTTCTTCTTCCTTCTTGTTCCTCTACTTCTTCATCTTCTCATTCTTCTTCTTTTCTACAACTGCTTCTTCTTCTTCTTCTTCTTTTTCTTCTTCTTCTTCTCTTCTTCTTCTTTGTTTTCTTCTTTTGCTTCTTCTATCTCTTCTTCTTTATCTTTTTCTTCTTCTTCTTCTTCTTCTGCTTCTTCTTGGTCTTCTTCTTTTTCTTCTTCTTCCTCTCCTTCTTCTTTTTGTACTCCTTCTTCTTCTTCTTCTTTGGCTTCTACTTCTTCTTCTTCTTCATCATCATCATCATCTTCTTCTTGTTCTTCTTGTTCTTCTTCCTCTTCGTCTTCTACTACTACTACATCTTCTTCTTCTTCTTCTTCTTCTTCTTCTTCTTCAGCTTCTGCCTCTTCTTCTTCTTCTTCTACTTGTTTTCCTTATTCTTGATCTTATCCTTCTTCTTCTTCCTCATCTCCTTCCTCAACTTCTTCTATTTTTCTTCTTCTTCTCCTTCTTCATATTGTTCTTCTTCTCCATCTTCTTTTACTACAACTGCTTCTTCTTTAACTTCTTCTTCTTTTTCTTCTTTTTCTCCTTCTTCTTCTTCTTCTTCTTCTTCTTTCTCTTCTTGTTCTTCTTCATTTTCTTCTTCTTATTCTTCTATTTCTTCTTCTTTTTCTTTTTGTCTCTTCATTATCTTCTTCTTCTTCATCATATTCTTGTACTTTTTCTTCTTCTTCTTCTTTTTCTTCTTCTTCTTCTTCTTTTACTTTTTCTCCCTTCTATCCTTCTTTTCCATTGTCTTCATCATCATCGTCATCTTCTTCTTCTTCTTTTTCCTCTTCTTCTTCTTCTTCTTCTTCTTCTTCTTCTTCTTTTCGTCCTGTTCTACTTCTTCTTCTTCTTCTTCTTCTTTTTGTTCTTCTTTTTCTACTTCTCCATGTTCTTCTTCTTCTTCTTCATCATCTTCATTATAATCAACATTTTCTTCTTCTTCTTCACCTTCTTCTTCTTCCTCTTATTCTTTTTCTTTTTCTACAACTTCTTCTTCTTCTACTTCTCCTTCTTCTTCCTCTTCTTCTCCTCCTCCTTCTCCTTCTTCTCCTTATTCTTCTTCTTCTCCTCCTACTTCTTCTTCTTCTTCTCCTTCTCTTTCTTCTCCTTCTTCTCTCATCTTCTTCTCCTTCTTCTTTTCCTTCTTCTTCTTCTTCTCCTTGTTCTTCTTCTCTTTCTTCTACTTTTTCTTCTCTTTATTCTTCTTCTTCTCCTTCTTCTTCTCCTTCTCCATCTTCTTCTACTTTTTCTTCTTCTCCTTCTTCTTCTTCTTCTCCAACTTCTTCATCTTCTTCTTGTTCTTCAACTTATTCTTCTTCTTCTACATCTTCTTCATCTACTTCTTCATCTTCTTCTTCTTGTCTTTCTTCTTCTTGTTCTTCTTCTTCTTCTTCTTCTCCTTCTTCTTCTCTATCTTGTTCTTCTTCTCCTTCTTCTTCTTCTTCTCCTTCTTCTTCTTCTTCTCCATCTTCTTCTTCTTCTTCTTCTACTTCTTCTACTTATTCTTCTTCTTCTTCTTCTTGATCATCATCTTCTTCTTCTTCAACTTCTTCTTCTTTCTCTTTTCGTTGTTCTTCCTCTTCTTCTTCTTCTTCTTCAACTTCTTCTTTTTCTTCTTCTTTTACTGCAACTGCTTCTTCTTCTTCTTCTTTTTCTTCTTCCTCTTCTTGTTCTTCTTCTTTTCTTCTTCTTCTTCTTCTTCTTCTTCTATCTGTTCTTCTTTATCTTCTTCCTCTTCTTCTTCTTCTTATTTTTATTCTTCTTCTTCTACTACTTTTTCTTGATCTTCTTCTTCTTTTACTTCGACTATTCTGTTTCTTCTTCTTCCTCTCCTTCTTCTTTTCGTACTTCTTCATCTTCCTCTTCTTCTTCTTCTTCTTCTTCTTCTAGTGCTTCTTCTTCTTCTTTTATTTCTACTTCTTCTTTAGCTTCTTCTTCTTCTTCTTCTTCTTCTTATTTTACTTCTTCTTCCTTCTCACCTTCTTATTCTATTTCTTCTTCTTCTTTTTCCTCTTCTTCTTCTTCTACTTCTTTTTCTTTTTCTTCTTCTTTTACTACAATTGCTTCTTCTTTTTCTTATTCTTTTTCTTTTTCTTCTACTTCTTCTTCTTCTTCTTCTTCTTCTTCTTCTTTTTCTTGTTCTATCTCTTCTTATTCTTCTTCTTTTTCGATTTCTTCTTCTTCTTCTTCTTCTTCTTCTTCTGTCGCTTCTTCTTTATCTTCTTCTTGTTCTTCCTCTTCTTCTTTTTCTTCATCTTCTTCTACTTCTTCGTCGTCGTCTTCTTCTTCTTCTACTTCTTCTTCGATTTTTCTTTTTCTACTTCTTCCTTTCCTTCTTCTTTTTGTACTTCTTCTTCTTCTTACTCTTCTTCTTCTAATACTTCTTTTTCTTCTTCTCTTTCTTCTTCTTCTTCTTCTTCTTCTTCTACTTCTTCTTTTTCTTCTACTTCTTCTTCTGCTTCTCCATCTTCCTTTTTTTCTTATTCTTCTTTTACTTCTACTTCCTCCTTCTCTTCTTCTTCGTCTTCTTCTTTTTATTCTTCTTCTTCTTCTTCATCTTGTTCTTCTTCTTATTCTTCTTCTATTTCTTCTTCTTCTTTTTCTTCTTCTTCTTCTTTTTCTTCTTCCTCTCCTTCTTCTACTACTTCTTCTTCTTCCTCTTCTTCTTCTTCTTCTACTACTTCTTCTTCTTCTTCTTCTTTTTCTTCTTCTGGTGCTAGAATTGCTTCTTATTCTTCTTTTTCTTTTTCTTCTTCTTCTACTTCTACTTTCTCTTCTTCTTTCTCTTCTTATTCTTCTTCGTTTTCTTCTTCTTCTTCTGCTTCTTCTATCTCTTCTTCTTTATCTTCTTCTTCTTCTTCTTCTTCTTTTCATCATCATCATCATCATCTTCTTCTTCTACTTCTTCTTCTTCTTCATCAACTTTTTCTTTTTCTTCTTCTTCCTCTCCTTCTTTTTGTACTTCTTCTTCTTTGGATGCTTCTTCTTCTTCTTCTTCTTCTTCTTCTACTAGTTCTTCTTCTTGTTGTTCTTTCTCTTCTCCTTCTTCTTCTTTTTTTTTCTTTTTCTTCATCCTGTCCTTCTTCTTCCTCTTCTTCTTGCTTGGCTTCTTCTTTTTCTTCATCTTCTTCTCCTTCTTCATTTTATTCTTCTTTTCTTTCTTCTTTTACTACAACTGCTTCTTCTTCATCTTCTTCTTCTTCTTCTTCTTCTTCTTCTTCTTCTTGTTCTTCTACTACTACTTCTTCTTCTTTCTCCTCTTGTTCTTTTTCTGCCTTTTCTGTCTCTTCTTCTTTATCATCTTCTTCTTTATCATCTTCTTCTTCATCTTATTCTTCTTCTGTTTCTTCATCTTCTTCTTTATCATCATCGTTATCTTCTTCTTCTTCTACTACTT
>JAIUJO010000689.1:25000-32500 GCA_023846275.1 Vanilla planifolia
TCTACTGCTTGTTCTTCTTCTATTTTTTCTTCTTCTTCCCCTTCTTCTTCTTCTTCTTCTTCTTCTTCTTCTCCTCCTTCCTTTTCTTCTACATCTTCTGTTTCGTCATCTTCTTCTTTTTTTCATCTTCTTCCTCTTCCTATGCTTCTACTTCTTTTTCTTCTTCTAATTCTTCTTCTAAATAAATTTTTTCCCTTTCTTCAACTTCTTCTTTATCTCCATCTTCTTGTATTTCTTCTTCATGTTCTTCTTCTTATTCTTCTTCGTTTTCTTCTTAATCTTCTTCTTCTACTTCTTCTTCTTGTTCTTCTTCTTCCTCTTCTTCTTCTTCTGCCTCTACTTCTTCTACTTCTTCTTCTTCTTTGTCTTATTCTTCTTCTTTTTCTTCTTCATCTACTTCTTCTTCTTCATCTTTTTCTCCTACTTTCTTTTCTTCTTCTTCCCCTTCTTCTTTTTCTTCTTCTTCTTTTACTACTTCTTCTTCTTTCTTCTTCTTCTTCTTCTTCTTCTTCTTTCTAGTTGTTCTTCTTCTTCATTATCAACATCTTTTTCTGCATCTTCTTCTTCTTCTTCTTCTTTTCTTCTTCTTTTTCTTCTTCTTCTTCTTCTTCTTCTAAACTCTCTTCTTCTTCATCATCTTCTTCTTCTAGTTCTTCTTCTTCATCTTCTTCCTCTTCTTCTTCTTCTTCATCGTCTTCTTCCTGTTCTTCCTCTTCTTCTTCTTCTTCGTCTTCTTCTTCTTCTTCTTCTTCTTCTTCTTCCTCTTCTTCTTCTTCTTCTACCTATTCTTCTTCTTGTTCTTTTTCTTTTTCTTCTTATTCTTCTTCTTCCCCTTCTTCTACCACTACTTTTTCTTCTTCTTCTTCTTCTTCTACTACTACTACTTCTTCTACATCTTCTTCTTCAACTTTTTCTTCTTCTTCTTCTTTTCTTCTTGTACATCTTTCTCTTTTTCTTCTTCTTCTTCTGCATCTTCTTTTTCGTCTTCTTCTTCTTCTACTACTACTACAACTATTTTTTCTTCTTCTTCTTCTTCTTCTTTGTCATTTTCTTCTTCTTCTTCTTCTACTAATATCTTTTCTTCTTCATCTTCTTCTTCCACTTCCTCTTCTTTTTCTTCCTCTTCTGCTTTTTCTTCTTCTCCTTCTGACCCTACTTCTACTTCTTCTTCATCTTCTTTCTTCTATTTCTTCTACTTTTTCTTTCTTCTTCTACTTTTTCTTCTTTCTTCTTCTTGTTCTTCATCATCTTCTTCTTCTTCTTCCTCTTCTTTCTTCTTCTTATTCTTCTTCATCTTGTTCTGCTTCTTCATCATCATCTTCTTCTTCTTCTTCTTCTTCTTCTTCTTCATCATCTTCTTCTTCTTCTTCTTCTTCTTCTTCTTCTTCGTCTTCTTTGTCTTTTTCTTCTTCTTCGTCTACTTCGTCTTCTTCGTCTTCTTCTTCTTCTTCTTCGTCTTCCTCGCCTTCTTCTTCTTCTTCTACTTTTTCTTCTTCTTTTTCTTCTTCTACTTCTTCTACTTCAACTTCTACTTCTTCTTCTTTCTTTGTCTTCTTCTTCTTCTTCTTCCTCGTCTTCTCCTTCCAAGTGTTCACTTCTACTCCTTCTTCTTCATGTTCTTCTTATTCTTATTCTTATTCTTCTTCTTCTTCTTGTTCTTCTTCTTCTTCTTCAAATTCTTCTTCTTCTTCTTCTACTTCTTCCTCTTCTTCATCTTCTTCTTCTTCTTCCTCTTCTTCATCACCATCTTTTTTTTCTTCTTCTTTTATTTCTTCTACAACTACTACTACTTTTTCTTCTTCGTCTTCTTCTTCTTCTTCTTATTCTTCTTCTTCTTCGTCTACTTCAGCTTTTCATTCTTCTTTTTCCTCCGCTTCTTCTTCTTCTTCTTCTTCGTCTTTTTCTTTTTCTTCTTCTTCTTCTCCTTATTTTTCTTCTTCTTCTTAGTCTTCTTCTTCTTCTTCTTCTTGTTCTTCTTCTTCTTTTTCTTCTTCTACTTTTTATTCTTCTTTTTCTTCTTCTAATTCTTCATTGCACTTCATCTTCTTTTTCATATTTTTTTCATCTTCCTCTTGTTCTTATTCTTCTTTCCCCTTCCTCTTCATCTTCTTCTTCTTCTTCTTCATTATTCTTCTTCTTCCTCTTCTTCTTATTTTTCTTCTTCTTTTCCTTCTCCTTCTTCTCCTTCTTTTTCTTCTTTTTTTCATCTTCATGTTCTTCTTCTTCTTCTTCTTCCTCCTCCTCTTCTTCTTCGTCATTTTCATCTTCTTCTTAATCTTCTTTTTCTTCTTCTTTTTTTTCTTCTTCTTCGTGTTCTTCTTCTTATTCTTCTCCTACTTCTTCTTCTTATCCATCTTCTTCTTCTTCTTCTCCTCCTTCTTCTTCCTCTTCTTCTACTTCTTCTTCTCATTTTTCATCTTCCTCTTCTTCTTCTTCTTCATCTCCTTCTTCTTCTCTTCCTTCTTCTTATTCTTTCTTTTCTTTGTCTTCATGTTCTTCTTCTTCTTTTTTTTTTGTTCTCCTTTTTCTTTTTCTTCTTCTTCTTTTTCTTCTTCTTCTTTTTCTTTTTCTTCTTCATTTTGGTTGTCTTCTTCTTCTTCTCTTTCTTCTCCTCCTCCTTCATCATCTTCTTCTTCTTCTCCATGATCTTAATCTTCTTCTTCTTCTTCTTCTTCTTCTTCTTTTTCCTCTTCCTCGTCTTCATCTTCTTCTTCTTCTTCTTCTCCTTCTTCTTCCTCTTCTTCTTCTTTCTCTTATTTCTCTTCGTCTTCATCTTCTTCTTCTTCTTCTTCTCCTTCTTTTCCTTCTTCATCTCCTGCTTCTTATTCTTCGTTTTCAAAATTTTCTTTTTCTTCTTCTTCTTCTTGTACTTCTTCTTCTTTTTCTTCTTCTTTTTCTTCTTCTTTTTCATCATCTTCTTCTTCTTCTTCTTCATCATCATCCTCAACTTCTCCTTCTAATTGTTCTTCAATTCCTCTTCTTCTTCTTCTTCTTCTTTTTCCTCTTATTCATTTTCTTCTTCTTCTTCTTCTTTTTCCTCCTCATCTCCTTCTTCTTCTTCTGCTTCTTCGTCTTCCTCTTCCTCTTCTTCTTCCTCTTCTACTACTTCTTCTCCTCCTCCTTCTTCATTCTTCTTTTTCTTCTTCTACTTCTTCTTTGCTCTTCATCTTCATCGTCTTATTTTCATCTTCTTCATCTTGTTCTTCTTCTTCTTTCCACTTCTTCTTCATCTTCTTCATCTTTTTCTTCATCTTCTTCTTCTTCTTTTGCCTCTTCTTCTTCCTCTTCTTCTTCTACTTCTCCTTCTTCTACGTCTTCTTCTACTCCTTCCTCTTCTTCGTCTTCTTCTTCTTCTTCTTCTTCTACTACTACTATTACTACAGGTTTTTCTTCTTCTTCTTCTCCTTCTTCTTATGTTTTCTTCTTCTTCTTCTTCTTCTTCTTCTTCTTCTTCTACTTCTTCTTCTCTCCTTATTCTACTTGTTCTTTTTCTTCTTCTTTTTCTTCTTCATCTTTCTTGTTTTGCATCTTCAACTTCCTCTTCTTCTTCTTCTTCCTTCTTCTTCTTCTCTTCCTTTCTTCTTCTTCATTGTCTCCATCTACTTCTTTTTCTGCTTCTTGTTCTACTTCTTCTTCTTCTTCTTCTTCTTCCTCGTCTCCTTCTTCTTCTTCTTCTTCTTCTAGTTCGTCTTCTTCTTCTCCTTCTTCTACTTCTTCGTATTCTTCTTCTTCTTCTAGTACTACTACTAATTACAACAACTTTTTGTTCTTCTTCTTCTTCTACTACTACTTCTTCTTCTTCTTCTCTACTTCTTCTTCTTCTTCTTCTTCTTCTTCTTCTTCTTTCTTCTTCGTCATCTTTTACTTTCGTTTCCTTTTTTTCTTCTTCTTCATTTTCTTCTTCAACTTCTTTCTTATTCTTCTTCTTCTTCTTCTTCTACTTCTTTCTTCTTCTAAATCTTCTTCATGTTCTTCTTCTTCTTCTTCTTCTTCATCATCATTTCCTTCTACTTCTTATTCTTCTTTCTCTTCTTCTTCTTTTTCCAGTTCTTTTTGTTCTTCTACTTTTTCAACTTCTTCTAACTTTTCTCCTTCTTCTTCTTTTTCTTCTTCTTCTTTTTCTAGTTCTTTTTGTTCTTCTACTTTTTCAACTTCTTCTAAGTTTTCTCCTTCTTCTTTTTCTTCTTCTTCTTCTTCTTCTTCTTCAATCTCTTGATCTTCTTCTACTTCTTCTTCTTCTACTTCTTCTTCTTCTTTTTCTTCTTCTTGTTCCTCATTTTCTTATTCTTCTTCTTCTTCCTCCTCTTCTTCTTCTTCGTGTTCTTCTTTTTCTTCTACTTCTTCTTCTTCTTGTTCTTTCTCTCTTCTTCTTCTTCTTCTTCTTCTTCTTCTTCTTCTTCTACTTCTTCTTCTTCTTCTTCTTTTACTACAACTACTTCTTCTTCTTCTTCTCGCTCTTCTTCTTCTTCTTTTTCTTCTTTTGCTTCTTTCCCTTCTACTTCTTCTTCTTCTTTCTTCTTCTTTTTCTTTTTCTTCTACTTTATCGTTCTTCTTCTTAATCTTTTTTGACTTATTCTTCTTCTACTTGCTTTGGCGTCTACTTCTTCATCTTCTTCTTCCCCTTCTACTCCTCCTTCTCCTTCTCCTTCTTCTTCTACTCCTTCATCTTCATCTTCTTCATCATTTAGTTTTTCTTCTTCTACATCTTCTTCTTCTTCTTCTTCCACTACAACAACTTCTTCTTCTTCGACTTTTTGTTGTTGTTGTTCTTCTTCTTCTTTTAGTTCTCCTTCTTTTACTTCTTCTTATTCGTTTTCTTCTTCTTCTTCTTCTTCTTGTTATTCTTCTTCTTCTTCCTCTTCTTATTCTTTTACTTCTTGTTATTGTTCTTGTTCTTCTTCTTCTATTACTACTACTACTACTTCTACTACTACTACTTATTTTTCTTCTTCATCTTCATCTTCTTCTTATTCTTGTTCTACTACTACTAGTTTTTTTTCTTCTACTTCTTTCCTCTTCTACATCTTCTTTTTTTCTTCTATTTCTTCTTACTCTTCTTCTTTCTACTTCTTCTACTTCTTGTTGTTCTTCTTCTTCTTAGTTCAACTTCTTCATCGTCATCATCTTCTTCTTCTTCTTCGTCTTCCTCATCATCATCATCATCTCCTTCTTCTTCTTCTTCTTTTGCTTCTTCCTCTTATCATTCTTCTTCTTCTTCTTCTTCTTATTCTTCTTCATCTTCTTTTTGTTACTCTTCTTCTTCTTCTTTTTCTTCTTCTTCTTCGTCTTCTTCTTCTTCTTCTTCTTCTTCTACTTCTTCTTGTTCTTCTTCTTCTTCTTTTTCTTCTTCTTCTTCTTCTTCTTCTTCTTCTTTTTCTTCTTCTTCTTCTTCTTCTTTTTCTTCTTCTTTATCTTCTTCTTCTTCTTCTACCTATTCTTCTTGTTTTTCTTTTTCTTCTTCTTATTCTTCTTTTTCTCCATTTTCTACCACTATTTTTTATTCTAATTCTTCTTCTTCATCTACTTCTTTTTCTTCTACTTATTCTACTTCTTCTTCTTCTTCTTCTTTGTCTTTTTCTTCTTCCTCTTCCACTATTACTACTACTACCACTACTACTTTTTCTTCTTCTTCTTCTACTACTTCTACTTCTTTTTCCTCTTCTTCTTCTTGTTTTTGTTCTTGTTCTTATTCTAATTTTTCTTCTTCTTCTTCTTCTTCCACTTCCTCTTCCTCTTCTTCCTCTTTTTTATTTTCTTCTTCTTTTTCTACTTCATCTTATTCTTTTACTTCTTCTTATTCTTCTTCTACTTCTTCTTCAAGTTGTTTCTTCTTTTTCTTCTTCTACTTTTTTTCCTCTTCTACTTCTTCTTCCTTTTTTTCTCCTTCTTCTCCTTCTTCTTCATCTTCTTCATCTTTCTTGTTCACCATTATCATCTTCTTTTTCTTCTTCCTCTTCCTACTTCTTCTTCATCTTCTTCATCATCATCATGTTCTTCTGCTTCTTTGTCCACTTCAACTTTTTTCTTCTTTTTCTTCCTCTTCTTGTTGTAGTTATTTTTCTTCTTCTTCTTTCTCGTCTTCTCTTTCTACTTTTTCTTCTTCTTCTTCTTCTACTACTTCTTCTTCATATTCCCCGACTTGTTCTTCTTCAACTTCTTCTTCTTCTTCTTCATCATCTTCTTCTTCTTCTTCTTATTCTTTTTCTTCTTCATCCTCTTCTTCTTCATCATCTTCAACTTTCCCTCTTCTCCTTCTTCTTCTTATTATTCTTATTCTTATTCCGATTCTTATTCTTATTCTTCTACTACTTCTTCTTCTTCTTCTTCTTCTTCTTCTTCTTCTTCTTCTTCTTCTTTTTCTTCTTCTTCTTCATTATTTTCTTCTACTTCTTCCACTTCTTCTTCTTCTTCTTCTTCTTCATCATCTTCTCATTCTTCTTCATCTTCCACTTCTACAATTACTACTCCTTTTTCTTCTTCTTCTTCTTCTTCTTCTACTTCCTCTTCTTCATCATCTACTTCTTTTTCTTCTTCTTCTCCTTCTACAACTACTACTACTACTACTATTTCTTATTCTTCTTCTTCCTCCACTTCTTCTTCTACTTCTTCTTTTTCTTGTTGTTGTTCTTCTTCTTCTTCCTCTTCTACTTCTTCTTCTTTCTTCTTTTTCTTCTTCTACTTCTTTAGTGCCCTTCTTCTTATTATTTTCTTCTTCTTCTTCTTCTTGTTCTTTTTCTTCTTTCCACTTCTTCTTTACTTCTTCTTCATTATCCTTCTTCTTCATCCGTTTCTTCTTGGTCTTCTTCTTCTTCTTCTTCTTCTTCTTCGCCTTTCTTCTTTTTCTTCTTCTTCTTCTTCTTCTTCTACTACTACTTCTTCTTCTTCTTAGTCATCTTTTTCTTCTTCTTCTTCTTCACTTCTACTTCTTTTTCTTCTTCTTCGTCATCTTCTTCTTCTTCTTCATCTTCTTCTCCATCATCTTCTTCTACTTCTTCATCTTCTTCTCCTTATTCTTCTTCTACTGCTTCTACATCTTCTTCTTCTTCTTCTTCTTCTTCTTCTTTCTCTTCTTCTTCTTCTCCTCGTTCTTCTTCTCCACCTTCTTCTTGTTCTTCTTTTTCTTTTTCTTTGTCCTCATGCTCTTCTTCTTCTAATTTTTCTTCTTTTTTTTCTTATTCTTCTTCTCATTTTTCTTGTTTTTGTTCTTTTTCTTGTTGTTGTTGTTCTTCTTCTTCTTTGTCGTCGTCTTATTCTTCTTGTTATGTTTCTTCATCTTCTTCTTCTGCTTCTTCTTCTTCTTCTTCTTCCTTTTTTCTTCATCGTCATCATCTTCTTATTATTATTTTTCTTCTTCTTCTACTACTACTTCTTCTTCTTCTTCTTCTTCTTCTTCTTCTACTTCTTCTTCATCTTCTTCTTCATCTTCTTCTTCTTCTTCTTCTTCTTCTTCTTCTTTTTCTTTTACTAGTACTACCACAAAAACTTTTTCTTCTTCTTCTT
>JAIUJO010000689.1:37500-40000 GCA_023846275.1 Vanilla planifolia
TCTTCTTCTTCTTCTTCTTCTGCTTCTTTTTGTTCTTCTTCTTATTCTTCTTCTTCTTCTTTTTCTTCTTCTCCTTCTTTTTCTTCATCCTCTTCTTCTTCTTCTTCTTCTTCTTCTTCATCGTTCTTCTTCTTTTTCTTTTTCTTCATCTTCTTCTACTACTCCTTCTTCTACCTATTTTTCTTCTTTATCTTTTTCTTCTTCTTCTTATTCTTCTTTTTGTCCTTCTTCTACAACTACCTTTTCTTCTTCTTCTTCTTCTTCTTCTTCTTCTTCTTCTTCTTCATCTTCTGCTTCTTCTTCATCATCTACTTTTTCTTTTTCATCTTCTACTACTTTTTCTTTTTTTTCTTCTTCTACTTCTTCTTCTTTTTCTACTTCTTTTCTTCTTGTTCTTCTTTTCTTCTACTTTTCCTTCTTCTTCTTCTTCCACTTCCTCTACTTCTTCCTCCTCTTCTTCATTTTCTTCTTCTTTTACTTTTTCTTCTTACTCTTCTTCTACTTCTTCTTCTTCTTCTCTCTTTTTCTTCTTCAATTTTTTCTATCCTCATCTACTTCTTCTTTCTTCGACTTCTTCTTCTTCTTCACCTTCTTCTTCTTCTTCTTCTTCTTTCTTCTTCATCATCATCATCTTCTAGTTCTTCTCGTTCATTCCTCTTCTTCTTCATCATTTTTGTCTTCTTCTTCTTCTTCACCTTCTTCTACTTCTTCTTCTTTTTCTTTTTCTTCTTCATATAGTTATTTTTCTTCTTCTTCTTCCTCTTCTTCTCCTTCTACTTTTTCTTCATCTTCTTCTACTTCTTCTTCTACTACTACTTGGTCTTCTTCCACTTCTTCTTCTTCTTCTTCCTCTTCTTCTTCTTCTTCTTCTTCTTTCTTCTTTTTCTTCTTCTACTTCTTCTTTCCTCTTCTTCTTCTACTTTTTTTCTTCTACTTCTTCTACTTCTTTCTCCTTCTTATTCTTCTCTTTCTTTTATTTTATTGTTCTTCTTCTTCATCTTCTCTGTCTTCTTCTTCTTCTTCTTCCTTCACCTTCCACTTCTTCTTCTTCTTCTTCTTCTTTTCTTCTTCTTCTCCTTCCCTTTCTTCTCCTTCATCTTCTTCATCATCTTGATCTTCTTCTTCATTTGTTTTTTCTTCTTCTACATCTTCTTCTTCTTCTTTTACTACTACTTCTTCTTCTTCTTCTTTTCTTCTTCTACTAGTTCTTCTTCTTCTTCTTCATTTTCTTATTCTCCTTCTTCTTCTTCTTCTTCTTTGTTTTCTTCTTATTCTTCTTCTTCTTCTCCTTCTCCTTCTTCTTCTTCTTATTCTTATTCTACTTCTTTTTCTTCTTCTTCTTCTTCTTCTTCTTCTTCTTCCTCTTCTACGTTGTCTTGTTCTTCTTCTTCTTCTTCTACTTCTTCTTCTTCTTCTTCTTCTAGTTCTTCTTCTTTTTCTTCTTCTTCTACATCTACTACTACTACAACTTCTTCTTCTTCTTCTTCTTATTCTTATTATTTTACTTCTCCTTCTTCTTCTTCTTCTTCTTCTACTTCTACTGCTAATACTACAACTTCTTCTTCTTCTTTATAATCTTCTTCTTCTTCTACTACTACTACTTTCTGTTTTTTTCTTCTATTTCTTCTTTTTCTCTTCTACAGCTTCTTCCTCTTTTTCTTCTACTTCTTCTTACTCTTCTTCTTTCTTCTTCTTCTTCTTCTTCATCTTCTTCTTGTTTTTTCTTCATCATCATCATCATCATCATCTTCTTCTTCTTCTTCATCATCATCATCATCTTCTTCTTCTTCTTCTTCTCCTCCTCCTTCTTCTTCTTCCTCCTCCTCTTCTCGATCTTCTTCTTCTTCTTCTTCTTCTTCTTTATGTTCTTCTTCTTCTTCTTCTTCTTCTCCTTCTTCTTCTTCTTCTTCTTCTCCCTCTTCTTATTCTTCTTCTTCTTCTTTGACTTCTTCTTCTACTACTTCTTCGTCTTCTTCTTCTTCTTCTTCTTCTGTTTCTGCTTCTGCTTCTTCTTCTTCCCCTTCTTCTTTTTCTTCCCCTTCTTCCTCTTCTTCTTTTTCTTCTTCTTCTTCTTCCTCCTCTTCTTCTCCTTCTTCATCTTTTTCTTTTTCTTCTTCTACTTACTCTTCTTTTTCTCCTTCTTCTACTACTACTTTTTCATCTTCTTCTTCTTCTTCTTCTTCTTCTACTTCTTCATCTTCTACTTCTTCTTCTTCTTTTTCTTCACCTTCTTCTACTTCTTCTTCCTCTTCTTCTTCTTCTTCTTTTTCTTCTTTTTCTTCTTCTACTACGACTACTAACACTACTACTTTTTCTTCTTCTTCTTCTTCCTCTTGTACTTCAATTTCTTCTTCTTGTTCTTCTTCGTCTACTTCTACTTTTTCTTTTTCTTGTTCTTCTTCCACTTCCTCTTCTTCCTCTTTCTCTTCTTCATTTTCTTCTTCTTCTTCATTTTCTTCTTCTTCTTCATCTTCTACTTTTACTTCTTCTTCTTATTCAT
>JAIUJO010000689.1:45000-47500 GCA_023846275.1 Vanilla planifolia
TCCTTTTTCTTCCTTGTCTCCTTCTTCTTCTTCTACTTGTTCTTCTTCTTCATCTTCTCCTTCCTCTTCTTCTTCTTCTTGTTCTACTTTTTCTTATTCTTCGTCTTCATCTTCTTCTTCTTCTTCTTCTTCTTCTTTTTCTTCTTCTTCTTCTTCTACTACTATTACTACTACTACTTTTTCTTCTTCTTCTTCTTCTTCTACTTCTACTTCTTCTTCTTCTTCTTGTACTTATTCTTATTTTTCTCCTTCATCTCTTTCTTCTTCTTCTTCTACTTCTTCTTCTTCTTCTTCTTCTTCTTCTACAACTACTACTACTACTACTTCTTGTTCTTCTTCTTCTTCTTCTTCTTCTTATACTTCTTCTACTTCTTCTTCTTCTTCTTCTTCTTCTTCTTCTTCTTCTTCTTCTTCTTCTTCTTCTTTTTCTTCTACTTCTTCTTCTTCTTCCTCTTCTTCTTCTTCTTCTTCTTCTTCTTTATTATTCTTCTTCATCTTCTTGTTCTTCTTCTTCATCTTCAACTTCTACTTCTACTTCTTCTTCTTCTTCTTCTTCTTCTTTTGTTACTTCGTCCTCTTCTTCTTCTTCTTCTTCTTCTCACCCTTTTTCTTCTGCTTCTTTAACTTCTTTTTTTTTTACTTCAACTTATTCTTCTTCGTTCTTTTTTTCTACTTCCACTTCTTTTTCCTCTTCTTCTTCTTCTTTTTTTTCTTCTTCATCTTCTTCTTTCTTCTTCTTCTTCTTTTTCTTCTACTTCGTTGTTCTTCTTCTTCATCTTCTTGTTTTTCTTCTTCCACTTCATCATCTTCTTCTTTCGTCTTCTACTTCTTCTTCTTCTTCTTCTTCTTCTTCCTCTTCTCCTTCTTCTCCTTCTTCTACTTCTTCCTCTTCTTCATCTTCTTCTTCTTCTTCATTTTCTTTTTCTTCTTCTTCTACTTCTTCTTCATCTACTACTACTACTTCTTCATCTTCTACTTGTTCTTCGTCTTTTTCTTCTTCTTCTACTACTTCATCTTCTTCATCTTCTTATTTTCCTTGTTCTTCTTCTTCTTCTATGTTTTCTTCTACTTCTTCTTCTTCAACATCTTCCACTTCTTCTTCTTCTTCTTATGCTTTTACTTCTTTTTCTTCTTCTTCTTCTTCGACATCTTCTTCTTCTTCTTCTTCTTCTTCTTTTTCTTCTTTTTCTTCTTCTTGTTCTTCTTCTTCTCCATCTTCTTCTTCTCTTTGTCTTCTTCTCTTTCTTCTTCTTCTTCTTGTTCTTCCTCTTCTTCTTCCCCTTCTTTTTCTACTCCTTGTTCTTCTTCTTCTTTTCCTTCATTATCAAGTTCTTCCTCTTCTTCTTCGTCTTCTTCTTCTTCATCTTCTACTTCTTCTTCTTCTACTACTTCAACTTATTCTTTTTCTTCTTCTTCTTCTTCTTCTTTGTACTTCTTCTTCTTCTTCTTCTTTTTCTTCCCCTTCTTCTACTATTACTTGTTCTTCAACATCTTCTTCTTCTTCTCCTTCTTCATCTTCTTCTTCTTCTTATTCTTCTTCTTTTACTTATTCTTGTTCTTCTACTTATTCTTATTCTTCGTCTTCTTCTTCTACTTCTTCTTCTTCTTCTTCTTCTTCAAATTCTCCTTCTTCTTCTTCTTCACCTTTTACTACTACTACTTCTTCTTCTTCTCCTTCTCTTTCTTCTTCTTCTTCTTCATTTTTGTTTGCTTCTTCTTCTTCTTCTTCTTCTTCTTCTTTCTTCTTTTTCCACTTCTACTTCTTTTTTCCTCTTCTATTTCTTCTTCTTCTTCTTCTTCTTCTTCCTTCTTCTTCATCTTCTCGTTTGTTGTTCTTCTTCTTCATCATCTTTTTCTTCTACTTCTTCTTCTACTACTTTTTCTTATTCTTCTTCTTCTCCTTCTTCTTTGTTTTCCTCATCTTCTTGTTGTTGTTCTTCTTCATCTTCTTTTTTTTCTTCTTCTTCCTTGTCTCCTTTTTCTGTATTCTTCTTCTTCTTCTTCTTCTACTTCTTTTTCATCTTCTTCTCCTTCTGTTAGTTCTTCTTCTTCTACTTGTTTTTCTTCTTATTCTTTTTCTTCTTCTTATTCTATTAGTACTACTACTACAAATATTTTATTTCCTCTTTTATTTCTTCTTCTTCTTCTTCCTCTCTTTCTTCTTCTTCATCTCCTTCTACTTCTTCTTCTTCTTCTTCTTCTTCTTCATCTACTTCTTCATCTTCTTGTTCTTCTTCTTATTCTTCTTCTTCTTCGACTACTAATACTACTACTAATATTTTTTCTTCTTCTTCTTCTTCTACATCATCTTCTTCTTCTTCTCCTCCTTCTTCTTCATCTCCTTCTCCTACTTCTTCTTCTTCTCCTTCTTCTTCTTCTTTCTTCTTTGGCATCTTCTACATTATTTTTTTTCTTCTTCTTCCTCTTCTTCTTTTTCTTCTTTCTTTTTGTTCTTCTTCTTCTACTTCTTCTTTGACCTTCTTCATCTTCTTCATCATAA
>JAIUJO010000689.1:65000-67500 GCA_023846275.1 Vanilla planifolia
GTTCTACTTGTTCTTATTCTTCTTCTACATCTTCTTCTTCTTCTTCTTCTTCTTCTTCTTCTATTACTACTACTTTTTCTTCTTCTATTTCTTCTTCTTCTTCTAATTCTTCTTCTTCTTCTTCTTGTTCTACTTATTCTTATTCTTCTTCTTCATCTTCCTCTTCTTCTTCTTCTTCTTCTACTACTACTACTACTACTACTTCTTCTTCTTCTTCTTCTTCCTCTTGTTCTTCTACTTCTTCTACTTCTTCTACTTTTACTTATTCTTCTTCTTCTTCTTCTTCTTCTTTTTCTTATTATTATTCTTCTTCTTCCCCTTCTTCTGCTTCGTCTTCTTCTTTTTCTTCTACTTGTTCTTTTCTTCTCTTTCTTTAATCTTCTTCATCTTCTTGTTGTTCTTCTTCTTCTTCAACTTCTACTTCTTCTTCTTCTTCTTCTTTTGTTACTTCTTCCTCTTCTTCTTTTTCTTCTTCGTCTTCTTATTCTTGCTCTTCTTCTTCTTATGCTTCTTTCCCTTCTTCTTTTTTTCTACATCTACTTCTTCTTCTTTCTTTTTTTCTACTTCTACTTCTTTCCTCTTCTTCTTCTTCTTTTTCTTCTTCATCTTCTTCTTTCTTCTTCTTCTTCTTCTTTTTCTTCTACTTTGTTGTTCTTCTTCATCATCTTCTTGTTCTTCTTCTTCTTCTTCTTCTTCTTCTTTCATCTTCTACTTCTTCTTCTTCTTCTTCCTCTTCTCCTTCTTCTCCTTCTTCTTCTACTTCTTCCTCTTCTTCATCTTCTTCTTATTCTTCATTTTCTTTTTCTTCTTCTTCTACTTCTTCTTCATCTACTACTACTACTTCTTCTTCATCTTCTACTTATTCTTCGTCTTCCTCTTCTTCTTCCCTTTCTTTTTCTACTCCTTATTCTTCTTCTTCTTTTCCTTCATCTTCAAGTTCTTCTTCTTCTTCTTCTTCTTCTTCGTCTTCTCCTTCTTCATCTTCTTCTACTTCAACTTATTCATTTTCTTCTTCTTCTTCTTCTTCTTCTTCTTTGTACTTCTTAATCTTCTTCTTCTTCTTCTTCTACTATTACTTGTTATTCAACTTCTCCTTCTTCTTCTCCTTCTTCATCATGTTCTTCTTCTTATTCTTCTTCTTTTATTTATTCTTCTTCTTTTACTTCTTCTTCTTCTTCGCCTTCTTCTTCTACTTTTTCTTCCTCTTCTTCTTCTTCTTCTTCTTCTTCTGCTTCAACTTCTCCTTCTTCTTCTTCATCTTTTACTACTACTTCTTCTTCTTCTTCTTGTCCTTCTCTTTCTTCTTCTTTTTCTTCTTTTTTTTTCGCTTCTTCTTCTACTTCCCCTTTCTTCTTTTTCTACTTCTACTTCTTTTTTCCTCTTCTACTTTTCTTCTTCTTCTTCATCTTCTTCTTCTTCCTTCTTCTTCTTCTTCTTGTTTGTTGATCTTCTTCTTCATCATCTTTTTCTTCAACTCCTTCTTCTACTACTTTTTCTTATTCTTCTTCCTCTCCTTCTTCTTCGTTTTCCTCTTCTTCTTATTCTTCTTCTTCTTCATCATCATCTTCTTCTTCTTCTTCTTTTTCATCTTCTTATTCTTTTCATCTTCTACTTCTTCTTTTAGTTATTCTTCTTCTACTTCTTCTTCTTCTTATTCTTCAATCTTAATCTACTTCTGCTACTACTACTAATATTTTTTTCTTCTTTTACTTCTTCTTCTTCTTCCTCTCTTTCTTCTTCTTCATCTCCTTCTACTTCTTCTTCTTCTTCTTCTTTGCTCTTTTGCGTCTTCTACTTTCTTTTTTTCCTCTTCTTCCTCTTCTTCTTCTTCTTCTTTCTTCTTCTTCTTCTTCTTCTTCTTCTTCTTCTTCTCCTTCATCATCATATTCTTCTTCTTCTTCTTCTTCGACATTTCCTTCTACTTCTTCTTCATATTTTTCTTCTTCTTCTTGTTCTTGTTCTTTTCTTTTTCTGCTTTTTCTACTTCTACCTTTTCTCCTTCTTCATGTTCTACTTCTTCTTCTTCTTCTTCTTCTTGCCCTTCTTCTTCTTCTGGTACTTTCTCTTCTTCTTTTTCTTTTTCTTCTTCTTCTCTTTTCTTTTTTTCTACTTCCACTTCTTCTTTCCTCTTCTTCTTCTTCTTCTTCTTTTTCTTCTTCTTCATCTTCTTCTTTCTTCTTCTTCTTCATTTTCTTCTACTTCGTTGTTCTTGTTCTTAATCTTCTTCTTCTTCTTTCGTCTTCTACTTCTTCTTTTCCTTCTTCTTCCTCTTCTTCTCCTTCTTCTCTTTCTTCTTCTACTTCTTTTTCTTCTTCATCTTCTTCTTCATTTACTTTTTCTTCTTCTTCTACTTCTTCTTCTACCACTACTACTACTACTACTTCATCTTCATGTTCTTCTTCATCTTCTTCTTCTTCTTATTTTCCTTCTTCTTCTTCTTCTTCTTCTTCTTCTACTTTTCCTTCTTCATCATCTTCTACATCTTCCTCTTCTGCTTTTT
>JAIUJO010001958.1:15000-22500 GCA_023846275.1 Vanilla planifolia
TATTATCATAAATTTGCTTAGCTGTTACATCAAGTGAGGACAAATAACCAAAAACTATCAAAGGTGGGGACTCGACGGTAAGACAAACACACACTCCAAAATTCACAATATATATAAACACGAACATGTTTTTATAATAATCACACCAACCCCTCCCTTTGTTTTACACATCTCGTGAAAAGGATTCTTTTGTAGCAGTACCATTCCCATCTCTCGGTGTAGTGGTTTCATGACCTGTGATGTAGCACTAAATGAGATTTTATACATCTCAGTAGATAATTCCACATAGTTAACCAATTAAATAAAAAGGCATAACAAAATACCATAAACAATAAAGATGAATCATATGCATCAAGCTAAAATCATACCATATGTCATCTATATAAGGTAATGCCAAATAAAAACCATAAAGAAATGCAAGTTCCTTATATAGTGTGTTATTATCGGGCCCAATTCCCTTTGACACATTATCCTCGGGATTCAATCATCAATGACTGTCCTTTAGCCGACATCCAACCAAGCACATAACACTAGGCAGATATCTGATCTGAAGATCGATACCCTGCAATCCAACACGCTGAGCTTAGTGCCACCAGGCAGGTATGGTACCATACCCTGCAATCCAACACGCTCAGCCTGATGTAAATCATCATGGAGTCATAGCACATAACACTAGGCAGATATCTGATCCGAAGATCGATACCCTACGATCCCACACGCTGAGCCTAGTGGTGAGGAAAATGTTCTCTGGTAATCCATTTTTTTACTACCATTTCCAATCATAATTCCAACAATTATGCCATATCAAAAGATATTTCTTTCCATATTGTTTCTTTCTTTAGATTTCATTATCATACTATGTTATTTCTTCTTTTTCAGTTTTCATACAAATGCATAAGTAATCCATACCATAATATTTCTTTTCTTTTTAGTTGTTATGCAAATGAAATAAACATCAACATATAAAACAACCAAAACACCATGTAACTAAAAGAAAATCATGTAAAGCAAACACATAGTAGTGTGTTACATCACAGGGTTAGGAATCTATCCACCTGAATTTGCTGTACCAACCATCTTACTCACTTCTGATTCTCCTTGATGTCCTACAAGCCTATAAAATACAAAAATAATTAATTTAAATATGCTTATTAGCCAAAAATTTCTTTCTAAAACTTTCCCAAACACACCCCAAAATAAATCCCAAAAGTCACTTGACCCACCACAGTATATGCTGGACCGCCCTCGCCCATCACTACATCGTCCGTGCAGAAAAACTTTCTAAAAGCTTTTCCAAACAGCTTTCTAAAACTACGTTTTCTAAATTCCCAAATTCCTTACGTCGTCACTGGACAGCCCGCTTGACGCACTGGACCACGCGCTCTCGACACTGGACCGGGCGTGCTCGGCGTGCTGGACCGCATGCGCTTGATGTTGGAACGCGCAATCGACTTGCGGGACCGCGCACACTCGGCATCCTGTTCAGCAGTGTAACCCGATCCAAAGCCTAGACCAGTTCACGCCGCCCTCTTTCTCTCTCTCGTGTCTTGCAAAACCAAATTATTTTGCTGGCGAACTTCGAAATTTCTTGCGTCTCTCGCTGGCCAACTTACCGCCGCTCCCTGAAAAACTTATAAAAACAGCAAGGCAAATAAAATTCTCACCTTCGTTGGCCGCCGTCTTCGTGTGCCAAAAATTACGAAAATTCCTCGCCGTCGTGTCTCGCCGCCGTGTTCGTAGAAACACGTTTCAAATGTGTAGAGTCGGCTTTTATAGCCGTGGCCGAAACCGACTAAATCGAACATTCGTGAACCGCATTTTGCAGAAAACCCCCTCTAAATTTTATATTTGCAAATATATCCTCCGTCAATCGAATTTGAACTATGCCGACATTTAAAAATGACAGATTTATCCTCTACATTACAAATTTATCCCAAACCTTCAAAAATTCATAATTTATTCATTAGAGCTCTGAAAATTACAAATTAAACATCGTTGGATTCGTCTCACAGAGCTCTTTCATTTAAGCAAATAAAATAAATAACGTACAAAACCCTGAGGCTGTTATAATCTTCCCTCCTTACAAAAATTTCGTCCCGAAATTTAGAACAGTTCTGGATACCGAGTAATCATATCTGCTTCTACTTACCATGTAGCTTCTCTTTCTGTTTGATCGTACCATAAGACTTTAACCATGGGAATAACCTTATTTCTTAACTTTTTCTCTTGTCGATCAAAGTTCCTTAGTGGTGTTTCTTGATAAGTCAAATCTTTCTGAATTTCGTTGTCTAGATCCATGTAACTCACCACATGGGAGGGATCTAAAATGTATCTTCTTAACATTGAAATATGAAAAACATTATGTACTCCTGCAAACTGAGTAGGTAAAGCTAGTCGATATGCCACTTGTCCAACCCTTTCTAATATTTGAAAAGGACCAATAAATTTATGTTTTAATTTTCTTACCTTTCCAAACCTGATGATACCTTTTGTTGGACTTACTTTAATAAATACATGCTCTCCTTCTTGAAATTCTATCATTCAGTGTTTGATATTATAGTATTTCTTCTGTCTATCTTGAGCTGCTTTCATTCTTCCTCGAATAGTTTTGATCTTTTCAGTTACTCCTTCCACAAATGTAGGACCCATCAAACTTCTTTCCTTTCTCTCATTCCAACATAAAGGTGATTGACATTTTCTATCATAAAGTGCTTCATATGGAGCCATTCCAATACTAGACTAATAACTATTATTATAAGCAAATTCTACCAGCGATAAGTGACTTTCCCAATCTCCTCCAAAATCTAAAATGCAAAGTCGTAGCAAATCCTCCAAAGTTTTTATAGTTCTCTCTGATTGACCATTTGTTTGAGGATGGAAGGTTGTACTGAACTTTAAACTTGTACCAAAAACTTGATGTATACTCTTCCAAAAGTGAGAAGTGAGTTTAGGATCTCTATCAGAGATAATAACTTTTGGTATCCCATGCAACTTGACAATTTGTTTTACATATTCTTAAGCTAATTTTTCAGCAGAATAAGTCGTCTTTATAGCAAGAAAATGAGCAATTTTTGTCAGCCTATCCACAATCACTCAAATTGCGTCATGACCTATCGGTGATCTTGGCAATCCAACTACAAAATCCATTGCCACTTCCTCCCATTTCCATTATGGTACCGGTAATGACTGTAGTAATCCTCCAGGCTTTTGTTGTTCTCCTTTGACTTGCTGGCAAATTAAACACCTTTGAGCCCAATTAGCTACATATTTGTTTAACCCTAGCCACCAGTATTGTTGTCTTAGCTCTTGATACATTTTATTCTCTCTTGCATGTATGGAATATCGAGAGTTGTGAGCTTCTTTTAGTAGTAATTCTTTGAGTTACTAATGTGTTGGAATACATAATCTACCTTGAAATCGAAGTAGACCATCCTGATCTAATTTAAATTCAGAGACTTATTCTTCTTGGACCTTTTGGATTATCTTTTGTAGTTCTGGGTCTTCAGCCTGGTCTTCTTTAATTAACATCAACCAATCTGGTCTTATAGATAAGTGAGCTAGCAATATCGTATTTCTTTATATTTCATATTCCAATTGTGATTTGTCCATCTCAAAGATCACTTGTCTTTCTTCTAGGATAGTAGTTAATAAGCTATTAGCATTAGCCTTTCTACTGAGAGCATCTGCCGCCACACTTACTTTACCTGGATGATATGTGATTTCAACATCATAATCTTTAATAAATTCCAACCATCTTCTTTGCCTAAAATTTAATTCCTTTTGAGTGAAAAGATATTTTAAACTCTGATGATCAATAAAAATCATACATTTAATTCTATATAAGTAATGTCTCCAAATTTTTCGGGCAAAAATGATAGCTACTAACTCCAAATCATGCACAGGATAATTCTTTTCATGTGTTTTAAGCTGTCTAGATGCATAGGCAATTACCTTGTGATGTTGCATCAATACACAGCCTAGCCCTTGCAACGTGGCATCACTGTATATTTGATAACCTTCTGTTCCTTCTGGCACTGTTAGAATTGGAGCTATAGTTAATTTCTCTTTCAGTATTTGAAAGCTATTTTCACAAGCTGCATCCTATTCAAATTTTGTAGTCTTCCATGTTAAATTGGTTAACGGTGTGACAATTTGAGAAAAACCCTTGACAAATTTCTTGTAATATCCAGCTAATCCCAAGAAGCTACTGACCTCTGTCACTATTGTGGGTCTTGGCCAATTGATGATAGCTGAAATCAGTTGTGGATCCACAGAAATTCCTTCTACATTGACAACATGTCCTAAGAAAATGACTTTGGATATCCAAAACTCACATTTTGAGAATTTGGCATATAATTGGTTTTCTCTCAAAGTCTGTAGTGTTAAATACAAATGTGTACCATGTTCTTCCAAAGATTTTGAATAAATCAGGATATCATTAATAAAGATAATGATAAAGTGGTCCAAATATTTCTTGAACACTCGATTCATTAAATCCATAAAAGTTACTGGTGCATTAGTTTAGCACAAAAGGTAGTACTAAGAATTCATAGGGTCCATACCTAGTTCTAAAAGCTGTCTTTGTAACATCTTTCTGCTTGATTTTTAACTGATGATATCCAGATCGCAAATCAATTTTTTGAAAATACAACTGCTCCATGTAATTGATCAAACAACTCATCAATCTGAGGCAAAAGATATTTGTTCTTGATGGTGATTTTATTGATTTCTCGATAGTCCACGCACATACGAAGACTACCGTCCTTCTTTTTCACAAATAAGATAGGTGCTCCCCATGGGGAGACACTTGGCCTAATAAATCCTTTGTCTAAAAATTCTTGTAGTTGTATTTTAACTTGTAGCTCAGCAAGTGCCATACGATAAGGAGATTTTGAAATTGGCTCAGCACCAGGAATCAATTGGATTTCAAATTCAATTTCTCTATTTGGGGGTAACTCTGATAATTCCTTTGGGAAGACATCTAAATATTCTTTAACTATTGGTACTTTTGAGGGTTGACCAAATTATCTATCCAAGTCCACAATGGAGACAAGACATCCAGCATATCCTTTCTTCAATAGTTTTTGAGCTTTGAGCATAGTTATGATAGGAATTTTTCTCCCTTGGCCAAAATAGATTATTTCATCTTCTCCCAGAATTGGGATTTCAATCCTCTTCTCATAACAATCTATTTTTACTTTATGTTCACACAACTAATCTTGGCATGGATTGGTCGGATAGACTCTGATCTACATTCTCTCTTATGTAATTTTTCACATTTCCCGCATCTACTCGTTCCATCTAAACGCCAACTAGTTCTGCTAATGCTCGGTTCATATGGTCTGAACCTATTAGATCTTGAATAAGAAAAAGTTTCTTCTCTTGAAAAACTAGAACTACCCCTTTTTCTTGTAAATCTAAATTCAGACTTTAGATGATCAAATCGCTTCTTCTCTTCTTCTTTGCTAGCTACCAACAAACTGAGTTCTAATTCAACTGTGCAGGCATGCTCTAGTAACTCCACATAGTTTGTTGTTCGAACGACAACTAAAGTTGCTAAAATTTTTTGCTGTAGGCCTCGTCGAAACTTGTAACATCGTTGTTCTTCAGGTGTTACTAACTGGGGTACATCTTTAGCCAGGTGGGAGAATTTGATTTCATATGCAGTAACTAATAAATTTTCTTGCCTGAGATTATTCAATTCTTCTCTCATCTTAGCTTTGATTGACAGAGGCATATACCATTTCTAAAATTCTTTTGTAAAGTCTTCCCTGGAAATGTCTTTCATTGGTCGGCTAGAAAATCGAAGTCGATGTCGAGAATTCCACCACAGTCTGGCAGCATCATTTAGTACCAAAACTGTCAAGACCACATTTCTGTCAACTAGGCAAGACATCCCTTCAAAGATAATATTTATGTACTTTAGCCAATTTTCAGCAATCATAGGATCATCTTCCCCAATAAAAGAAGGGGGATGCATCTGCTGAAATTGGTCAACCACCAAGTCGATAGATGTATCTCCTCTGTGGTTACCAGTGCTTCCTATTGATCGCAACAAAGAGACTAAGGTTTGCGCTAATTCTTATTCCATATCTCCTTACTGCTCTTTTTCTCTACCCTTCTCTATATTTTCATATTCAGATCTTTCCATGGTTTGAAGTATATTACAATTTTACAAAACCATAGAAGAAAATTGACAACTAGCACTTAAGAAAAAATATTTCTCAAATTCTTTTGTAAACTCTTCCCAGGAAATGTCTTTCATTGGTCAGCTAGAAAATCGAAGTCGATGTCAAGAATTCCACCACAATCTGGCAGCATCTTTTAGTACCAAAACTTTCAAGACCACATTTCTATCAACTAGGTAAGACATCCCTTCAAAGATAATATTTATGTACTTTAGCCAATTTTCAGCAATCATAGGATCATCTTCCCCAACAAAAGAAGAGGGATGCATCCGCTAAAATTGGTCAACCACCAAGTTGATAGATGTATCTCCTCTGTGATTACCAGTGCTTCCTATTGATCGCAGCAAAGAGACTAAGGTTTGCGCTAATTCTTGTTACATATCTCCTTGCTGCTCTTTTTCTTTACCCTTCTCTATATTTTCATATTCAAATCTTTCCATGGTTTGAAGTATATTACAATCTTACAAAACCATAGAAGATATTTGACAACTAGCACTTAAGCAAAAAGTATCACTAAATATGCAAATGCATATGCTGTGCTGGTGTCCTCACTCTCATTTCTCACCTATTTCCAAATCAAAGCTCTTATACCACCATGTCAAGCCCCCACCTAACCAAGTACCATTATATAACAATATTATCATAAATTTTCTTAGCTGTTACATCAAGTGAGGACAAATAACCAAAAACTATCAAAGGTGGGGACCTGACGATAAGACAAACACACACTCCAAAATTCGCAATATATATAAACACGAACATGTTTTTATAATAATCACACCAACCCCTCCCTTGTTTTACACATCTTGTGAAAAAGGTTCTTTTGTAGCACTATCATTCCCATCTCTCGGTGCAGTGGTTTCATGACTTGTGATGTAGCACTAAATGAGATTTTATACATCTCAAAAGTTAATTTCACATAGTTAACCAATTAAATAAAAAGACATAAAAAAATATCATAAACAATAAAGATGAATCATATGCATCAAGCTAAAATCATACCATATGTCATCTATATAAGGTAATGCAAAATAAAAACAATAAAGAAATGCAAGTTCCTTATATAATGTGTTATTACTGGGTCCAATTCCTTTTGATGCATTATCCTCTGGATCCAATCATCAATGATTGTCCTCTAGCCTGCATCCAACCAAGCACATAACACTAGACAGATATCTGATCCGAAGATCGATATCCTACGATCCAACACGCTGAGCCTAGTGCCACCAGACAGGTATGATACCATACCCTGCGATCCAACACACTGAGCCTGGTGTAAATCATCATGGAGTCATAGCACATAACACTAGGT
>JAIUJO010001958.1:27500-30000 GCA_023846275.1 Vanilla planifolia
TCTCTTGCTCTTCTTCTTGTTCTTCTTCCACATCATCGTCATCATCTTCTTCTTCTTCTTCTACCTCTTCTACTTTTACTTGATCTTATTCCTCTTCTTCATCTTCTACTTCTTCTTTTTCTTCTACCTCTTCTTCTTCTTCTTCTTCCTCTTCTTCTCCTTCTTCCTCTTCTTCTTCAAATTCTTTGTCTTCTTCTTCTACAATATTTTCTTCTTATTCTTATTCTTCTTCATATTCCTCTTCTTCTTCGTCTTCTTCTTCCTCTTCCTCTTTCTTCATCACCATCATCATCATCATCTACTTCTTCTTCTGCTTCTTCTTCACCTTTTCTTGAGCCTTCTTCAACTTCTTGTTCTTCTTCTTCTTCTTCTTTCTTCCTCTTCTCCTTCTCGTTCTTCTCCTTCTCATTCTTCTTCTTCTTCTTCTTCTTCTTCTCCTCCTCCTTCTCCTTGTTCTTCTCCTTGTTCTTCTTCTTCTTCTTCTTCTTCTTCTTCTTCTTCTTCTTCTTTTGCTTCTTGACATTCTTCTTCTCTCCTTCTTCTTCATCTACTTCTATTTCTTCTTCTTCTTCTTCTTCTTCTTCTTCCTCTTCTATCTCTTCCTCTTCTTCATTTTCTTCTTCTTCTTCTTATTCTTCTTCTTCTTCTTCTTCTTCTACTTCTACTTCTTCTACAACTCCTTCTTCTTCTTCTTCTTGTTCTCCTTCACCTTCTTCTTCTTTTATTTCTTTTTCTTCTTCTTCTTCTTCTTCCTTTACTTCTTCTTGTTCTTCTTCTTCTTATTAATATTCTTTTACAACTTCAACTTCTTCTTCTTCTTCTTGTTTTTCTTCTTTGTGTTCTTTTTCTTCTCCTTCTTATTCTTCTACAACTTCAACTTCTTCTCCTTTTTCTTCTTCTTCTTCCTCTTCCTCTTCCTGTTATTCTTCTTCTTCTTCTTCGTCTTCTTCTACTTCTTCTTCTTCCTCTTCTTCTTCTTCTTCTTCTTCCTGTTCTTCTTTTTCTCCTCCTTATTCTTCTTGATCTTCTTCTTCATCTTCTTCTTGCTCTTCTTCTTCTTCTTCCTTTACTTCTTCTTCTTCTTCTTCTTTATTTTCTTCCTCTACTTCTTCTTCTTCTTCTTCTTCTTCTTTTCTTTCTTGTTCTTCTTCTTTTTATTCTTCTTCTTTTAATTTTTCCTCTTCTTCTTCTTCTTCTTCTTCTTCTTCTTCTTCTTCTTCTTTTTCTTCACCTTCTTCTTGTTCTACTTCTTCTTCTTCTTCTTCTTCCTCTTTTTCTTCTTTCTCCTCTTCTTCTTCTTTTTCTTGTTCTTCTTCTTCTTCTTCCTCATCTTCCGTCTTCTTATTCTTCTTCTTTGACATCATCACCTTCTTCTTCTTCTTCTTCTTCTTCCTCTTCCTCTTTTTCTTCTTCTTCTTCCTCTTCTTCACCATCTTCTGCTTCTTTTTTTTCTTCCTCTTCTTCTTCTTCTCTCTCTTCATATTCATCTACATCTTCTTCTTCTTCTTTTTCTTCCACTTTTTCATCTCCTTCATTTTCTTCTACTTCTTTGTCTTCTTCTTCTACTTTATCTTATTCTTGTTCTTGTTCTTCTTTTTCTTAATCATCATCTTCCTTTTCTTCTTCTTCTTCAACTTCTTCTTCATCTTCTTCTTCTTCTTCTTCTTCCTCTCTTCTTCTTTTTCTTCTGCTTCTTCTTCTTCTTATTATTTTATAATTGTTCTTATTCTTATTCTTCTTCTTTCTCTTCATATTCTTCTTCTTCTTCAACTACTTCTACTTTGTCTTCATATTATTTATCTTCTTCTTCTTTTTATTCTTCTCTTTCTTCCTCTTTTTCTTGTTTTTCTTTTTCTTTTTCTTCTTCTTCCTTCTCTTCTTCTCCTTATTCTTCTTGTTATTCTTCTTCTTCTTCATCATCATCATCTTCTTCTTCTTCTTCTTCTTCACCTCCTCTATGTACTTCATCTTCTTCTTCTTCTTCTTGTTCTTCTACTTCATCTTCTTCTTCTTCTTTTTATTCCTTTTCTTCCTCTACTTCTTCTTCTTCTTCTTCACCTCCTCTATGTACTTCTTCATCTTCTTCTTCTTCTTCTTGTTCTTCTACTTCATCTTCTTCTTCTTCTTTTTATTCCTTTTCTTCCTCTTCTTCTTCTTCTTCTTCTTTTACTTCTTATTTTTCTTCTTCTTCTTCTACTTCTTCTTCTTCTTCTTTGCCTTCTTCTTATTCTTCTTCTTCTTCTTCTTCTTCTTCTTCTTCTTCTACTTATACTTTTACTTCTTCTTCTTCTTCTTCTTCTTCTTCTTCTTTTTCCTCTCCTACTTCTTCTTCATCATCTTCTTCTCCTTGTTCATCTTCTTCGTCTTCTTCTTCTTCATCATCTTTTTCTTCTACATCTTCTCCTTCTACTCCTATTTCCCCCTCTTCTTCTTCTTCTTCATCAAAATCATCATCTTCTTCTTTTTAATCATCTTCTTCTTCTTCTTCTCCATCTTCTTC
>JAIUJO010001958.1:32500-35000 GCA_023846275.1 Vanilla planifolia
TCTTCCTCTTCTTCTTCCACTTCTTCCAATTCTTCTTCTTCTTTTACTTCTTATCCTACTACTTCTTCTTCTTCTTCTCTTTCTTATTCCTCTTCTTCTTCATCATCATCATCTTCTCCTTCTTCCTCTTCTTCTTCATTATCTCTTTCATGTACTTCTTCTTCTTGTTCTTATTCTTCTTCTACTACTTCTTCTTCTTCTTCATTTTCTGCTTTTTCTACCTCTTCATCCTCTCTTCTTCGTCTTTTTCTTTTTCTTCTTCTTCTTCATTATCCTCATCATCATCTTCTTCTTCTTCTTCATCTTCTTCTACTTGTTCATCTCCTTTGTGTACTTCTTCTCCTTCTTCTTCTTCTTCTTCTACTACTACTTCTTCTTCTTCTTCCTCTTCCTCTACTTCTTCCTCTTCTTCTTCTTCTTCTACTTCTTCTTCTTCTTCTTCTTCCTTTACTTCCTCTTCTTCTTCATCTTCTACTTCTACTTCATCATCGTCATCATCTTCTTCTTCATCATCTACTTCTTCTTTTTCTTCTTCGTCTTCTTCTTCTTTTTCTTCTTCTTCTTCTTCTTCTTCTTCTTCTTCTTCTTCTTCTTCCGCTTCTTCTTCTTCTTCTTCTTCATCATCATGTCCTTCTTCCTCTTCTTCTTCTTATTCTTCTTCTTCTTCATCTTTTTGTTTTACCTCTTCTTCTTCAACTTCTTCTTCTTCCTCCTCTTCTTCTTCTTCATTGTCATCTTCTTCTTCTTCTTCTTCTTCTTCTTCTTCTTCTTCTTTTGCTTCTTTCTTCTTCTTCTTCTTCTTCTTCTTCTTCTTCTTGTTTTCTTCTTCTTCTTCTTTTCTTCTTCTTCAACATCTTACTCTTCTTCTTCTTTGCCATCTTCTTCGTCTTTCTCTTCTTCTTCTTCGTCTTCTTCTCCGTCCTCTTGTACTTTTTCTACTACTTCTTTTTCTTCTTCATTTTCTGCTTCATCTTCTTCATCCTCTTCTTTTTCTTCTTCTTCTTCTTCTCTTTTTTCTTCTTGTTTTTTTTCCTTCCATTTTTTCTCCCTCTTTCTCCTCTTCTCCTTCTTTTTCTTCTTCTTTTTCTTCTTCTTCTTTTTCTTTTTCTTCTTCTCCTTCTTCTTCTTCTTCTTTATCAACTTTTTCTTCTTCATGTTCTTCTTCTTTTCCTTCTTCTTCTTCTTCTTCTTCTTCTTCTTCTTCTTCTTCTCCTACTTCTTCTTCTTCTTCCTCCTCTTATTATTCTTCTACTTCTTCTTCTTCTTCTTCTTTTGCTTCTTCTACTTGTTCTTCTTCTTGTTCTTATTCAAATCTTACTTTCTTTTCTTCTTCAACTTCTCCTTCTTCTTTTTCTTCTTAGTCTTTTTCTATTTCTTCATCATCCTCTTCTTATTCTTCTTCTTCTTCTTCTTCTTCTTCTATAACTTTTTCTTCCTCTTAATGTGAGCCTTCTTTTTCTTCTTCTTCTTTTTATTTGTCTTCTTCTTCACCTTATTCTCCTTCACATTCTTCTTCTTCTTCTTCTTCTCCTTCTCTTTTTACTTCTCTTTCTTCTTCTTCTTCTTCTTCTTCTTCTTCCTCTTCTTCTTCTTTACTTCTTGATGTTCTTTTTCTTCACCTTCTTCTTGATCTACTTCTTCTCCTTCTTCTTCTTCTTCTTCTTCTTCTTCTTCTTCCTCATCCTCTATTTGTTTTTCTTCTTCTTGTTCTTCTTCCTCCACCTCCTCATTTTCTTCTTCTTCTTCTTCCTCTTCTTCTTCATCTACTTCTTCTCCTTTCTCTTCTTCTTCATTCTATCCTTTTTCTTCTTCCTCCTCTTCTTCTTCTTCTTCTTCTTCTTCTTCTTCTATATCTTCTTCTTCTTCTTCTTCTTCTTCATTTTCCTTTCCTTCTTCTTCATCACTATCAACTTCATCAACTACTACTACTTCTTCTTCTTCTTCTTCTTCTTCTTCCTCTTCTTCTTCTTCTTCCACTTCTTCTTCTTCTTCTTCTTCTTCTTCTTCTTCTTCCTCTTATTCTTCATCTTCTTCATCTAGTTTGACTTCTTCTTCTTCTTCTACTTCTTCTTCTTCTTCTTCTTCATTTTCTTCATGTTCTACTTCTTCTTCTTCTACTTTTATTCTTTTGCTGCTTCTTCTTCATCTTCTAGTTCTTTTTCTTCTTCTTCATCATCAACATCTTCTTCTTGTTCTTGTTCTTCTTCTTCAACTACTTAATTTTCTTCTCATTCTTCTTCTCGTTCGTGTACTTCTTTTTCCTCCTCTTCTTCTTCTTCTTCTACTTCTTCTTCTTATTTGTCTTTGGCTTCTTCTTCTTCATCTTCTTCTTCTTTTTCTTCATCCTCTTCTTCTTTTTTTCTTCCTTTTCCTCATCTTCTTCTTCTTCTTCCTCTTCCTCTTCTTGTTCTTCTTTTTCTTCTTCTTCTTCTTCTTCTTCTTCATCTACTTCTTCTTCTTCCTCTTTTTCTTCTTCTTGTTCTTTTTCATCTTCATCTTC
>JAIUJO010001958.1:40000-42500 GCA_023846275.1 Vanilla planifolia
CTTCTTCTCCTTCTTCTTCTTCTCCTTCTTCTTCTTCTTCTTGTTCTTCTTTTTCTTGTACTTCTTCTTCTTCTCCTCCTTCTTCTTCCTCATCTTCTTCTTCTTATTCTTCTTCTCTTCTTCTTCTTCTTTTTCTTCTTCTACTTCTTGTTTATCATCATCATCATCTTCTTCTTCTTCTTCTTCTTTCTTTTTGTTCTTCTTCTTCTCCTTCTTCTCCTACTTCTTCTTCTTCTAAATCATCTTCTTCTTCTTCTTCTTCTTCTTCTTCTTCTTCTTCTTCCTCTTCTTGTTCTTCTTCTTCTTCTTCTACTACTACTCCTTCTTCTCCTTCTTCTTCTTCTTTTTCTTCTTTCGCTTCTTCTTTTACTTCATCATCATCTTCTTCTTCTTTTTTCTCTTACTATTAGTATTATTATTATTATTATTATTCTTTTTCCTCTTCTTCTTCTTTTTCTTCTACTTCCTCTTCTTCTTCCTCTTCTTCTTCATCTTCATCTTCTTCTTCTTCTTCTTCTTCTTTTTCTTCTTCTTCTCCTTCATATTCTCCTTCTACTTCTTTTTCTTCTTCATATTCTTCTTTTTGTTTTTCTTCTTCTTCTTCTTCTTCTCCTTCTTCTACTTCATCTTCGTCTTCATTTTCTTCTTCCTCTTCTTCTTCTTCTTCTTCTTCTTTCTCTTCTCCTTCTTCCTCTTCTACTTCCTATTCCTTTTCTTCTTCTTCTTCTTCTTCTTCTTCTTCTTCTTCGGCTTCAACTTCTTCTTATTCCTCTTTTTTTTCCTTTTCCTCTTCTTCTTCTTCGGCTACTTTTTGTTCTTCTTCATCGTCTTCTTCATCATCTTCTTCTTCATCCACTTCTTCTTCTCCTACTTCTTCTTCTCCTATCTATTCTTCTTCCTCTTCTACTTCTACTTCTTTAATTTTCTTCTTCTTCTTCTTCTTCTTCTTCTTCTTCTTCTGCTTCTTCTTCTTTCTCTTCTTCTTTCTCTTCATCCTCTTTTACTTCTTCTTCTTCTTTCTCTTTCTCTTCTTGTTCTTGTTCTTATTCTTCTTCTTCTTATTCTTTTTCTTCTTCTTCCACTTCTTCTTCTAGTTCTTCTTCTTCTTCTTCCACTTCTTCTTCTTCTTCTTCTTCTTCTTCTCCTTTTTCTTCTTCATCTTCTTTTTTTCCTTGTCCTTCTGCTTTTTCTTCTTCTTCTTCATCATCTTCTTCTTCTTCGTGTTCTTCTTCTTCTCCTTCTTCTTCTTCTTCTTCTTCTTCTTCTCCTTCTTTTCTTCTTTTTCTTCTTCTTCTTCTTCTTCTTCTTATTCTTTTTCTTTTTTGTGTGCTTCTTCTTCTTCTTCTTCTCCTTCATCTTCTTCCTCCTCCTCTTCTTCTTCTTCTTCTCCTTCATCTTCTTCTTCCTCCTCCTCTTCTTCTTCTTCTCCTTCTTCTTCCACTTCTTCTTCTTCTTCTTCTTCTTCTTCTTCTTCTTCTTCTTCTTCTTATTTTTCTTCTTCATCATCATCTTCTTCTTTTCCACTTCTTGTTCTTGTTCTTGTTCTTCTTCTTCTTCTTCTTCTTCTTCATCTTTTTCTTCTTCTAATTCTTCTTCTTTCTCTTCTTCTTCTTCCTCTTCTTCTTCTTCTTCTTCTTCTTCTTCTTTATCCTCTTCTTCTTCTTGTTCTTGTTCTTGTTCTTCTTCTTCTTTTTCTTCCTCTTCATTTTTCTCATTGTCATCGTTTTCTTCTTCATCTTCCTCTTTACCTTCTTCTTCTTCTTCTTCTTCTTCTTCCTTTTCTTCCTTCTCTTCTACCTCCTACTTCTACTTTTCCTCTTCATCTTCTTCGTCTTTTTCATCTTCTACTTCTTCTTCTTCTTCTTCTTCATCTACTACTTCATCCTGTTGTTACTCCTAATTTTCTTCTTCTCCTTCAGCTTCTTCTTTTTCTTCTTTTCCTTCATATTCTTCTTCCATTTCTAATTTTTCTTCTTTGTGTTCTACTTCTTCTTCTTTTTCTTCTACATAGTCTTCTTCCTCTTCTTTTTCTTCTTCTACTTCATCGACATCTTCTTTTTCTTCATCTTCCACATTTCTTCTTTTGCTTTTTCTTCTTCTTCTTCTCCTTCTACTTCATCTTCATAACATCATCATCATCATCATCGTCATCATCATCATCATCTTCTTCTTCTTCTTCTTCTTCTTCTTTTTCTTTCTTTTCTACTTCTTTTGCCTTTTCTTCTTCTTCTTCCACTTCTTCTCTATATGCTTCTTTTTCTTCTTCCACTTCTTCTTCTTGTACTTCTTCCTCTTCTTCTTCTTCATCTTTCACATCTGCTCCTCCTTCTTCTTCTTCCTCTTTTTCTTCTTCTTTTTCTTCCTCTTCTTCTTCTTCGTCTTCTTCTTCTTCTTCTTCTTCTCCTTCTTCTTCATCTCGTTCTACTTCTTCTTCTTCTTCTTCTTCTCCTTCTTCTTCATCTCGTTCTACTTCTTCTTCTTCTTCTTCTTCTTCTACTTC
>JAIUJO010001958.1:50000-52500 GCA_023846275.1 Vanilla planifolia
TTTTCTCCTTTTTCTTCTTTTTCTTCTTCTTCTTAATCTTTTTCTTCTTTCGCTTTTTCTTCATTTTCTTCTTCTTCTTCTTATTCTCTTTATTCTTCTTCCTCTTCTTCATCATCATCATCATCATCTTGTGCTTCTTCTTCTTCTTCTTCATCTTCCTCGTTGCCTTCTTCTTCTTCTACTTCTTCTTCTCCTCCTCTTCCTCCACCTCCTTCTTTTTCTTCTCCTTGTTCTTCTTTGTCGTATTTTCTTCTTTTTCATCCTCTTCTTCTTCTTCTTGTACTACTTCATCATCTCCTTCTTCTACTCCTTCTTCTATTTCTTCTTCTTCACCTTCTTCTTCGTCTTCTTCTTCTCCTTCTCCTTGTCTTTCTTTTCCTTCTCCAATCTTTTCTACATTTTCTTCTTCTTCCTCTTCTTCATAATCTTCTCCTTCTTCTTATTCTTATTCTTTTTGTTCCACTTCTTCTTCTTCTTCTTCTTTTATTTCTTGTACTACCATTACTACTATTACTACTACAATTTCTTCTTCTTATTCTTGTTCTTCTACTTCTTTTTCTTCTTCTTCTTCTTCTTCTTTTTCAATCTTTCCTTCTTCTTCTTCTCCTTCTCCTTCTCTTCTTCTTCATTATGTTGTTCTTCTTTTATATCTTCTTCTTCTTTTTCTTCCTCATATTCTTCTTCTTCTTCTTCCTCATCTTCTTTTTCTTTTTCTTGTTCTTCTTCTTGTTCATCTTTATCTTCTTCTCTGCTTTCTTCTCCTTCCCCTTCTTCTTCTTCTTCTTCATCATCATAACCTTCTTGTTGTTCTTCTTCTTCTAGTTGTTGCTGTTCATTTTCCTCTTATTCTTCCTCTTCTTCTTTTACTTCTTCTTCTTCTTCTTCTTCATCTTCTTCTTCTCCTCCTTTGCCTTCTTCTTCTTCTTCACTTTCTTTTTCTTTGTCATCATCATCAACTTTTTCTTCTTCTTCTTCTTCATAAGCTTCTTCTTATTCTTCTTCTTCTTCTACATCTTCTTCTTCTTCTTCTTCTCCTTATTCTTCTTATTCTTCTTATTCTTCTTCTTCTTCTTCTTCTTCTTCTTCTACTTAATATTCTACTACTTTGACTCCTTCCAATTCTTCTTCCTCTTCCTCTTCTTCTTCTACTACTATTATGACTACTTTTTCTTCTTCTTTTTTGTTCTTCTACTTCTTCTTCTTCTTCATCTTCCTCTTCGTCCTCTTCATAACCGTTATCATCATCATTTATTTCATTTTCTTCTTCTTCTTTATCTTCCTATTCTCTCCACTTCTTCTTCCTCTTCCTCTTCTTCTTCATCTACTTCTTCCCTATTAACTTCTTCTTCTTCTCCTTCTCCTACTTCTCCTTCATCTTCTTCTTCTTCTTCTTCTCCTTCTCCTTCTCATGTGTCTTCATCTTCTCCTTCTCCTTCTTCTTCTTCTCCATCTTCCCCTACTATTTCTCCTTCTTCTTCTTCTTCTTCTTCTCCTTCTTCTTCTTTTGCTTCTCCTTCTTCTTGTTCTTCTTCTTCTTCTTTTGCTTCATCTTCAACTTTTTTCTTCTTCGCATCCTTCTTCTTCTTCTTCTTATTTTCCTTCTTCTTCTTCTTCTTCTTCTTCCTCTTCTCCTTCTTCTGCTTCTTCTTCTTCTACTCCTCTTTCTTCAACTTTTTCGTTGTTTCTTCTTCTTCTTCTTTTCTTCTTATTCAAATTCTTCTTCTTTTTCTTCTTTCTCTTCTTTTTCCACCTCCTCTTCCTTTAATTCTTCTACTTCTTCTTCTTCTTCTACTTCTTCTTCTTCATTGTCATCTCCTTTTTCTTCTTGTTTTTCTTCTTTTTCTTCCTATTCTCCATCTTCTTCTTCTTCTACTTCTTCTTCTTCCTCCTCTTCTTCTTCTTCTTCTTCTTCTTCTTCTTTTTCTTGACCTTCTTCTTATACTTCTTTTTTTTCTTCTACTTCATCTTTTTCTTCTTCTTCCTCTTCTGCTTCTTCTTCTCCTCCTTCTTCTTCTTCTTCTTCTTCTTCTACATCTTCTTCTACTACCTGTTCTTCTTCTTCTTTTACTTCTTCTTCTTCTTTTTCCTCTGCTTCTTGCCAAACTTCTTCATCTCCTTCTTCTTTTTCTTTTATTTCTTCTTCTCCTTATTCTACTTTGTTTTCCTCTTCTTCTTTTTCTTCGTCTTCTTCTTCTTTTTCTTCTTTTTCTTTTAATTCTTCTTCATCATCTTATTCTTCTTCTTCTTCATTTTCTTCTTCTTCTTCTACTACTACTACTTCTACTTCTTCTTGCTCTTCCACTTATGCTTCTATTTCTTCTTCCTTTTCTACTTCTTCTTTATCTTCTTCTTCTTCTTCTTCTTCTACTACTACTACTACTATTACTTCTTTTTCTTCTTCTTACTCTTACTCTTCTTCTTCTTCTTCCTCTACTTCTTTTTCTTCTTCTTCTTCTTCTTCTTCTTCTTCTTCTTCTCCTTCTCCTCCTCCTCCTCGTCT
>JAIUJO010001958.1:60000-72500 GCA_023846275.1 Vanilla planifolia
GCTACAAAAAACTACTTCCTCCTTTTCTTTGTCTTCTTTTTCTTCTTCCTCCTCTTTAGGTCATTCTTCTTCTTGCTCTTCTTCTTTTAATTCTTTAACTTATTCTTCTTAATCATTTTCTTATTCTTGTTCTTGTTCTTTTTCTTCCTCTTCTACTACTACAACTAATTCTTCTTCTTCTTCTTCTCCTTCTCCTTCTTCTTCTTCTTCTTCTGCTTCTTCTTCTTCATCTTCTTCTTCTTCTTCTTCTTCTTCTTCTACTTCTTTTTCTTCCACTTCTTCTTCTTCTTCTTCTTCTTCTTCTTCTTCCTCTTCTTCTTGTTCCTCTTCATCTACTACTACTACTACTACAACTACTACTTCTTCTTTTACTACTTCTTATTCTTTTTCTTCTTTTTCTTCTAGTACTTCCTCTTCCACTTTTTCTTCTTCTTCTTCTTCTTTTACTACCACTACAACTTCTTTTTCTTCTTCTTCTTCTAGTTCTTTTTCCTCTTTTTTTGTTTCTCTTCGTCTGCTACTTCCTCCTCTTCTTCTTCTTCAACTTCTCTTCATGTTCTTCTTCTTCACCATCATCTTCTTCTACTTCTTATTCTTCTTCTTTGCCTTCTTCTTCTTGTTATTCATCTTCTTCTTCACCTTCCTGTTCTTCTTCTTCTTCTTCACGTTCTTCTTCTACTTCTTTACTTCTTCTTCTTTTTCCACTTTTTCTACTTCTTCTTCTTCTTCTTCTTCTTCCTCCTCCTCCTCCTCCTCTTCTTCTTCTTCTTTTTCTTCTTCTTCTTCTTCTTCTATTTCTTCTTCTTCTTGTTCTACAACTTCTCCTTCTTGTTCTTCTTCTTGTTCTTCTTCTTTTTCTTCTTCTTCTTCTACTTCTTATTCTTCTTCTTCTTTTCCTTCTTCTTCTTCTTCTTCTTCTTCATCTTCTTCCACTTCTTCTTCCTCATCTTCTTAGTCTACTTCTTCTTCTTCTTCTTCTTCTTAGTCTTCTTCTTCTTCATCTCCTTCTTTTTCTTCTTCTTCTACTTCTACTTCTTCTTCTTCTTCATCATCTTCTTATTCTTCTTCCTTACTTTCATCTTCTTGTTTTTGTTCTTCTTCATCATCATCTATTTCTTCCTCATTTTCTTCTTCTTCTTCTTCTTCTTCATCTTCTTCTTGTTCTACTTCTTCTTCTTCTACTACTACTACAACTACAACTACAAATACTTCTTCTTCCTCCCTTTTTGTCTCTTCTGCCTCTTCTTCTTCTATTTGTTCATTTTCTTGTTCTTCTTATTATTATTGTTACTAATATGGTTATTCTTATTTCTGTGCTTCTTCTTCTTCTTCTTCTCCATCTACTACTACTACACCTTTTTCTTCTTCTTCTTCTTCTTATTTTTCTTCTTGTTCTTCTTCTTCTCCTCCTCCATCTTCTTCTTCTTCTTCAACTTCTTCTTATTCTTCTTCTTCACCTTCTTGTTCCTCTTCTACTTCTACTTCTTCTCCTTCTCCTCCTTCTTCATCTTGTCCTTCTTCTTCTTGCTCTTCTTCTTCTACTTCTTCTTATTCTTCCTAATCATTTTCTTCTTTTTCTTCTTCTTATTCTTCTTCCTTTTCTTCATATTTGTCTTCTTCCTCTTTTGCTTGTGCTTCTTCTTCTTCTTATTCTTCTTCTTCATCATCTTCTTCTTCTTCTTCTTCTTCTTCTTCCTTTTCTCCTTCTTCTTCTTCTTCTTCTTCTTCTTCTTCTTCTTCCTCTTCTTCATCTTTTGGTTCTTCTTCTTTTTCTTCTTCTTCTTCTTCTATGCCTTCTTCTTCTTTTTCTCTTTCTTCTTTTTCTACTTCTTCTTCATCTTCTTTTTCTTCTTCTTCTTCTTCTTCTTCTTTTTCTTCTTCTTCTTAAACTTCTTCTTCACCTTGTTCTTCATCTTCTTCACCACCTTTTTCTTCTAAATCTTCTTCTTCTTCTTCTAATTCTTCACCTTCTTCTCCTTCTTCTTCCTATTCTTCGTCTTGTTATTGATCTTCTTCTTCTTCTCCTTCTTCTTCCTATTCTTCTACTATTTCTTCTTCTTCTTCTTCCACTTCTTCTTCAACTCCTTCTTTTTCTTCTTCCTATTCTTCTTCTTCTTCTTCCTCATCTCTTTCTTCTTCTTTTTCTAATACAACTTCTCCTCCTTCTTCTCCTTCTTCTTCTTCTTCTACTACTTCTACATCTTCTTCTTCTTCTTCTTCTTCTTCTCCTTCTTCTTCTTTTTTGCTTTCTTCCACTGCTTCTTCATCATCTTCTTGTTCTACTACTTCTTCTTCCTGTCTTTCTTCTTCTTTGTCTTCTTATTCTTCAACTTCTTCTTCTTCTTCTTCTACATCTTCTTCTTCTTCTTCTTCATCTTCCTATTCTTCTTCTTCTTCTTCTTATTCCTCTTCTTCTTCTTTTACTTCTTCCTTTTCTTCTTCTTCTTCTTCTTCTTCTTCTTCTTCTTCTTCTGCTTCTTCTTCTACTACTACAACAACAACTACTACTACAACTTCTTCTTCTTCCTCTTCTACTTCTTCTTTCTCTTCTACTTTTTCTTCCTCTTCTTCTTCTATTTGTTCTTGTTTTTCTTCTTCTTCTCCATCTACTACTACAGCTTCAACTTCTTCTCCTCCTCCTCGTTTAACGCATCTTCTTGTTGTTCCACTTCTTCTTCTTCTTCTTCTACTACTACTACTTCTTCTACTTTCTTCTTCTTCTTCATCATCTACTTCTTCTTCTTCATGTTGTTCTTCTACTTCTTCTTTTACTTCTTCAATTACTACTACCACTGTCGCTTCTTCTTCTTCCTCTTCTTCTTCTTCTCCTCTTCTTCTTCTTTTCTTTTTTTTCTTCTTCTTCTTCTTCTCATTCTTCTTCTCCTTTTTCTTCTTCTTTTTCTTCTCCTTCTTCTTCTTCTTCTTCCTCTTCTTTTTCTTCTCCTTCTTCTTCTTCTTCTTCCTCTTCTTCTTTTTCTTCTTCTTCTTCTTCTTCTTCTTCTTCTTCTTCTTCTCCTTCTTCTTCTTCTTCTTCTTCTTCTTCTTCCTCCTCCTCTACTTCTTCTTCCATTCTTTCTTCTTCTTCTTCTCCTCCTCCTCCTCCTCCTCCTCCTCCACCTCCTCCTCCTCCTTCTTCTTCTTCTTGTTCTTCTTCATCTTCTTCCTATTCTTTTGCATCTTCATCTTCTTCTTCCCCTTCTGGTTTTTCTTCTTCTTCTTCTTCTTCATCTTCTTCAACTACTACTACTACTAAAACAACTTCCTCTTCTTCTTCTTTTTCTTCTTCTTCCTTTATTGGTCCTTCTTCTTCTTGCTCTTCTTCTTTTACTTCTACTTATTCTTCTTAATCATTTTATCGTTCTTTTTCTTCTTCTTTTTCCTCTTCCTCTTCTATTATTGTTACTTCTTCTTCTACTTCTTCTTCTTCTTCTTCTCCTCTTTCTTCTTCTTTTTCTTTTTCTTCTCTACTACTACTTCTTCTTCTTCTTTATCTTTTGCTTCTTATTCCTCTACTTCTTCTTCTTCTTCTTCTTCTTCCTCTTCATCTACGACTACTACTACAACTAGTACTATTACTACTACTACTACTTCTTCTTGTTCTATTACTTATTCTTCATCTTCTTTTTCTTCTTGTTCTTCCACTTCCACTTTTTCTTCTTCTTTTCCTATTACTACTACTACAACTTCTTCTTCTTCTTCTTCTTCTATTTCTTCTTCTTCTTCTTCCTCATCTTCTTCTTCTACTTCCACTTCTTATTCTTCTTCTTCATCTCTACTTCTTCTTCTTTTTCTTCTTCTTCTCATTTTTCTTTTTTCTTCTTCTTCTTCTTCTTCTTCCTCTTCTTTTTCTTCCTCTTATTCTTATTCTTCTTCTTATTCGTCTCCTCCTCCTCTTCCTCCTCCTCCTACTACTACTACTTCTTTTTCTTCTTCTTCTACTTCTCTTTCTCATTCTTCACCTTCTTCATCTTCTTCCACTCCTTCTTCTTCTTCTTCTTCTTCTTCTTCTTCTTCTTCTTCTTCTTCTCTCTCTTCTTCTTCTTCTCCTTCTTCTTCTTCTTCTTCTTCTTCTTTTAATTCTTCTTCTTCTCTTCACCAACTTCTTCTGGTTCTTGTCCTTCTACTTCTTCACCTTCTTCTCCTTCGTCTTCTTCATATTCTTCTTCTTGTTGTTGGCCTTCTTCCTCTTCTTCAGGTTCTTTTTCTACTTCTTTTCTTCTTCATCTTCTTCTTCTGATTTTTCTACTTCTCCTTCTTCTTCTTCCACTTCTTCCTCTTCTACTTCTTCTTCTTCTTCTTCTTCTTCTTCTATTTCTTCTTCTTCTACTACTACAACTTCCCCTTCTTCTTTGTCTTCTTCTTCTTCTTCTTTGCCTTCTTTCTCTTCTGCTTCCTCATCTTCTTATTCTTCTTCTTCTTCTTCTTCTTCTTCTTCTACTTCTTCTTCTTCTTCTACTACTACTACTTCTTCTTCTTCTTATTCTTCTTCTTCTTCATCTTCTTGTTCTTCTTCTTCATTTTCCTCTTCTTCTTCGTCTTCTTCGTCTTCTTTTTCTTTTTCTTTTTCTTCATCCTCTTGTTTTTCTGCTTCTTCTTCTTCTTTTAATACTACAACTACTACTACTACATTTTCCTCCTCTTTTGTTTCTTCTATCTCTTCTTCTTCTATTTGTTCATTTTCTTATTCTTATTATTATTATTATTATTATTATTATTATTATTATTCTTATTATTGTTATTATTATTCTTATTTGTGTTCTTCTTCTTCTACATCTACTATTACTTCAACTTTTTCTTCTTCTTTTTCTTCTACTTCTTGTTTTTCTTCTTATTCTTCTTCTCCTCCTCCTTCTTCATCTTCTTCTTCTTCTTCTTCTTTTACTACTACTACTACTTCTTCTTCTTCTTCTTTTACTTCTTCCACTTCTTGTCCTTCTTCTTTTTGCTATTCTTCTTCTACTTCTTCCTATTCTTCTTAATCATTTTCTTCTTCTTCTTGTTCTTCCTCTTCCTCTTCTTTCTCTCTTACTTCTTCTTCTTCTTTTTCTTCTTCTTCTACTTCTTCTGCTTCTTCCTCTTCATCTTCTTCTTCTTTTTCTTTTACTTCTTCTTCTTTGTCTTCTTCTTCCTCTTCTTTTACTACTACTAATTCTAGTACTACTACAACTACTACTACTATTATTACTACTTCTTCAACTACAACTTGTTATTCTCCTTCTTCTTTTCCTTCTATTTCTTCTTCTTCCTTTTTTTTCTTCTACTTCTTCTTTTACTACTACAACTTGTTCTTCTTCTTCTTCTTCTTTATTTTCTTTTTCTTCTTTTTCTTCTTCTTCTTCTTTTTCTTCTTCTTCTTCTTCTTCTTCTTCTTCTTCATCTTCTACTTATTCTTATTCCTCCTTCTCCTCCTCCTCTTCTTCTTCATCGTCATATTCTTCTTCTTCTTCTTCTTCTTCTTCTTTTTCTTCTTCTATGACTTCTACAACTACTATGACTACTTATTATTCTTCTTCTTCATCTACATCTTCTTCTTTTTCTTCTTCTTCTCCATCGTCTTCTACTTCTTCTCCTTCTCCATCTTCATCTTCTACATCTTCTACTTCTTCTTTTTCTTGTTCTCCTTCATCATCATCTTCTTCTTCGTCTTCTTTTTCTTCTTCTACTTCTTCTTCTCCTTCTCCCTCTTATTCTTCTTGTTGTTCTTCTTCTTCTACAACTACTACTACTATTATTACTACTATTACTTCTTTTTCCTCTACTTCGTGTTCTTCTTCTTCTTCATCTTCTTCTTTTTCTTCTTCTTTCTTTGCCTCTTCCTTTTCTTTCTCTTCTTCAACTATTAGTACTACTACTTCTTCTTCTTCATCTTTTCCTTTTTCTTTATCTTCTTCTTCTACTTCTACTTCTTCTTCTTCTTCATATCATTATTCTTATTGTTCTTCATCTTATTATTCTTTTTCTTCTCCTTCTTCTTCATCCACTTTTCTTCTTCCTCTTCTTCTTCTTCTTCTTCTTCTTCTTCTTCTTCTTCTTCTTCTTCTACATCTACTTCTTCGCCTTGTTCTTCTTCTTCCTCTTCTTCTTCTTCTTCTTCTTCTTCTTCTCCTTCTTTTTCTTCTTCTTCTTCTTCTTCTTCTTCTTCTTCTTCTTCTTCGACTTTGCCTCCTTCTTCTTCTTCTTCATCCTGTTCTTCTTCTTCATCTTCTTCTACTTTTTCTACTTCTTCTTCTTCTTCTTCTTCTTCTTCTTCTTCTTCTTCTTCTTCTTCTTCCACATCTACTACTACTACAACTTCTTCTTCTCCTTCTTCTTCTTCTTCTTCTACTTCTACTTCTTCTTCTTCTTCATCATCTTCTTATTCTTCTTCCTTATTTTCATCTTCTTGTTCTTGTTCTTCTTCATCATCATCTATTTCTTCCTCATTTTCTTCTTCTTCTTCTTCTTCTTCATCTTCTTCTTGTTCTACTTCTTCTTCTTCTACTACTACTACAACTACAACTACAAATACTTCTTCTTCCTCCCTTTTTGTCTCTTCTGCCTCTTCTTCTTCTATTTGTTCATTTTCTTGTTCTTATTATTATTATTGTTACTAATATGGTTATTCTTATTTCTGTGCTTCTTCTTCTTCTTCTTCTTCTTATTTTTCTTCCTATTTTTCTTCTTTCTCTACTTATGCTTCTTCCTGTTCTTCTTCCTTTTCTTCTTCTTCTTCTTCTTTTTTTTCTTTTTCTTCATCTCTTCTTCTTCTTCTTCATCATTATCTTCTTCATCATTATCTTCTTCTTCTTCTTCTTCTTCTTCTTCCTCTTCTTTTTCTTCTTCTTCTTCTCCTCCTCCTTCTTCATCTTATTTTACTTCTTCTTCTTCTTCTTCTTCTATTTCTTCATCTTCTTCTTCTTCCTCCATTTCTTTTTCCTCTTCTCTTCTTTTTTCTTCTTCTTCTTCTTCTTCTTCTTCATCTTCTTCTTTTTCTTCTCTGTCTTCATCTTCTTCTTCTTCTTTAATAACTTCTTCTACTACTAAAACTAATTCTTCTTCTTCTTGCTCTTCTTTTCCTTCTTCTTCTCCTTCTTCTTCTACTTCTTTAACTTCTACGTCTTAATCACTTTTTTCATATTCTTCTTCTTTTTCTTCTCTGTCTTCATCTTCTTCTTCTTCTTTAATAACTTCTTCTACTACTAAAACTACTTCTTCTTCTTCTTGCTCTTCTTTTCCTTCTTCTTCTCCTTCTTCTTCTACTTCTTTAACTTCTACGTCTTAATCACTTTTTTCATATTCTTCTTCCTCCTCCTCCTCTTCTTCCTCTTCTACCACTACTTCTTCAAGTTCTTCTTGTTCTTGTTCTTCTTCTTCATCTGCTTCTTCTTTTTCTTCTACTACTTCTTCATCTTCATGTTCTTCTTCTTCGTCTTCACCTTCTTCTTCTTCTACTACTTGTACTACTCTTCTTCTCCTTTCTCTTCTTCTTCTTCTTCTTCTTCCACTTCTTCTTCTTCTTCTTCTTTTACTACTAAAATAAGTTCTTTTTCTTCTTCCTCCTCTTTTTCCTCTTTTTCTTTCACTTCTTCTTCCACCTCCTCCTGTTCTTCTTCCTCATCTTCTTCTTCTTCTTCTTCTTCTTCTTCTACATCTTCTTCTTCTTCTTCTTCTTCTTCTTCTTCTTCTTTTACTACTAAAATAAGTTCTTTTTCTTCTTCCTCCTCTTTTTCCTCTTTTTCTTCTTTTTCTTTCACTTCTTCTTCTTCCACCTCCTCCTATTCTTCTTCTTCCTCATCTTCTTCTTCTTCTTCTTCTTCTTCTTCTTCTACATCTTCTTCTTTTTCTTCTTCTTCTTCTTCTTCTTCTTCTCCTTCTTCATCTTCTTCTTCTTCAACTTCTTATTCATCTTGTTCTTATTCTTCTTCTTCTTCTTCTTCTTCTTCTTCTTCTTCCTCTTTTCCTTCTTCTTCTTCTTCTTCTTCTTCTTCTTCTTCTTTCTCTTCCTCTTCTTCTTCTTCTACAACTACTACTACTACCCCTTCTTCTTCCTCTTCTTCTACCTCTTTATTTTCTTCTACTACTTCTTCTTCTTCTACTTCTTCATCTTCTTCTTATTCTTCTTCCTCTTCTTATTCCTCTTGTTCTTCCTCTTCTTCTTCTTCTTCCACTTTTTCTTCTTCTTCTTCTTCTTTTCCTTTTTCTTCTACTTCTACTTCTACTTCTTCTTCCTCTTCTTCTTCTTCTCCTACTTCTTCTTCTTTTTTTTCTTCTTTCTCCACTTCTTCATCATCTATATAATCTTCTTCTACTTCTTTATCTTCTTCTTCTTCTTCTTAATCTTCTTCTTCTTCACCTTCTTCATCTTCTCCTTCTTCTTTTTCTTCTTCTTCTTCTTCTTGTTCTTCATCTTCTTCTTTTTCTTCTTCTTCTTTTTCTTCTTCTTCTTCTAATTCTTCTGCTTTTTCTTCTACTTCTTCTTCTTCTTCTTCTTCTTCTTTTTCTTCTTCTTCTTCTTCTTTTTCTTCTTCTTCTTCTTCTTTTTCTTCTTCTTCTTTCTTTTCTTCTTCCTCTTCTTCTTCTTCTTCTTCTTCTTCTTCCTCTTCATCTTCTTCCACTTCTTCTTCTTCCTTTTCTTCTTCTTCTTCTTCTTCTTCTTCTTCTTCTTCTTCTTCTTTCTCTTCTCCTTCTACTTTTTTTCCTCCTCTTCTACTTCTTCTTTTTCTTCTACTTCTTTCACTTCTTCTACTTCTTTTTGTTATTGTTCTTCTTCTTTATCAAATTCTTCTTCTCCTTCTTCTACTTCTTCTTCTTCCTCTTCTTCTTTTTCCTCTTCTTCTTCTTCTTCTTCTTCTTCTTCATCTTCTTTTACATCTTCTTCTTCTTCTTCTTCTTTTTCATCATCATCTTCTTCTTCTTCTCCTTCATCTTGTTCTACTTCTTCTTCTTCTTCTTCTTCTTCTTCATCTTCTTCTTCTTCTTCTTCCTCTTCTTCTGCTTCTTCTATTATTTCTTCTTCTTCTTCTTCTGTTATTTCTTCTTCTTCTTCATCATCATCTTCTTCTTCTTCTTCTTCTTCTTCTTCTTCTTCTTCTTTTTCTTCTTCTTATTCTTCTTGGTTTTCTTCCACTTCTTCTTCTTCCTTTTCTTCTTCTTCATCATCATCATGATCTTATTCTTCTTCCTCTTCTTTATTCTTCTTTTTCCTCTTCTTTCCCTTCTTCTTCTTCTCCTACTTCCTCTACTTTTTCTTAATCATCTTCTTCTTCTTCTTCTTCTTCTTCTTCTTCATCTTCTTTTACTCATTCTTCTCCTTCTTATTCTTTTTGATCTTCTTCTTCTTCTTCTTTTTCAGCTTAGTCTTCTTCTTCTACTTCTTCTACATCTACTTCCTCTACTTCTTCTTCTTCATCTTCTACTTATTCTTCTTCAACTTCTTCTGCTTCTTCTTCTTCCACTTCTTCCTCTTCTTCTTTTTCTTCTTCTTCATCTTCTTGTTTGTCTTCTTTTTCTTCTTCTTCTACTTCTTCATCACCATCTTCTTCTTTGCCTTCTTCTTCTTCTTCTTCTTCCTCTTCTTCGTCTTCTTCTTGTTCTTCTTGTTCTTATTATTATTCTTCTTTTTTATCTTCATCATCTTCCTCTTCTTCTTCTTCATCTTCTGCTTTTACTTCTTCTTCTTCTTCTTTTTCATCTTCTTGAACTTCTTTTTCTTCTTCTTCCTCTTTTTCTTCCTCTTTTTCTTCTTTTTCTTCTCATTCTTCTTCCTATTCTTCTTCCTTTTCTTCTTCTTCTTCTTCTTCTTCTTCTTCTCCTTCCTTTTCTTTTTCTTCTTCTTCTTCTTCATTATCATCATCATCATCATCATCATCATCATCTTCTCCTTCTTCTTCTTCTTCTTCTTCTTCTTTTTCTTCTTCTTCGCCTCCTCCTCCTTCTTCATCGTATTTTACTTCTACTTCTTCTTCTTATTCATCTTCTTCTTCATCTTCTTCTTCTTCGTCCACTTCTTCTTCCTCTTCTTCTTATTTTTTTCTTCTTTGTCTTTTTCTTCTTCTTCTTCTTCTCAATCTTCATCATCTTCTTCTTCTTCTTCTTCAACAACTATTACTACTTCTTCTTCTTCTTACTCTTCTTTTCCTTTGTTTCCTTCCTCTTCTTCTTGTACTTCTTCTAGTTATTCTTCTTAATCAGTTTCTTCTTATGCTTCTTCTTGCTCCTCTTCCTCCTCTTCTGTCACTACATCTTCATATTGTTGTTCTTCTTCTTCTTCTACTTCTTCTTCTTCGCCTTCTTCTTCTTCTTCTTCTTCCACTTCTTCTTCATCATCATGTTCTTCTTCTTCTTCTTCTACTAGTACTACTACAACGACTAGTACTACTACAACTATTACTACTTTTATTTCTTCTTCTTCTTATTCTTCTTCTTCTTTTTCTTCTACTTCTTCCTCTTCCTCTTCTACTTCTTCCTCTTCCTCTTCTTCTTCTTCTTCCTTTAGTATTAGTAAGACTGGGATTTCTTCTTCCTCTTCTTCTTCTTGTTCTTCGACTTCTACTTCTTGTTCTACTTCTTCCACCTCTTCTTCTTCTTCTTCTTCTTCTTCATCCTGTACAACTACTATGACTTATTCTTCTTCTTCTTCTTCTTCTACATCATCTTCTTCTTCTTCTACATCATCTTCTTCTTCTTCTTCTTCTCCTTCATCATTTTCTTCTTGTTATTCTTCATCTTTTTTGTATTCTTCTCCTTCTTCTTCTTCTACTTCTTCGTCTTCTGTTGCTTCCCCTTCTTCTTCTTCTTCTTCTTCTACTACTACTATTACTACTCCATCTTCCTCTTCTTCTTCCTCTTTATTTTCTTCTTCTTTCTTCTTCTTCTTCTTCTACTTCATCTTTTTCTTGTTCTTTTTCCTCTTCTAATTCCTTTTGTTGTTCTTCTTCTTATTCTTCCACTTTTTCTTCTTCTTCTTCCTCTTCTTCTTCTCGTTTTTCTTTTTCTTCTTCTTCTTCTACTACTTTTCCTTCTACTTCTTCATCCTCCTCCTCTTCTTCTTCTTCTTCTTCTTCTTCTTCTTCTTCTTCTTCCTCTTCTCCTTCTACTTTTTCTTCCTCCTCTTCTACTTCTTCTTTTTCTTCTACTTCTTTCACTTCTTCTTCTTCATTTTGTTATTGTTCTTCTTCTTCATCAACTTCTTCTTCTCCTTCTTCTTCTACTTCTTCCTCTTCCTCCTCTTCTTTTCCTCCTCTTCTTCTTCTTCTTCTTCTTCATCATCTTCTTCAACTTCTTCTTCTTCTTCTTCTTCTTCTTTTTCATCATCATCTTCTTCTTCTTCTTCATCTTCTTCTACTTCTTCTTCTTCTTCTTCTTCTTCATCATCATCTTCTACTTCTTCTTCCTCTTGTTCTTCTTCTCCCTCTTCTTCTTCTTCTTCTTCTTTTTCTTCATCTTATTCACCCTCTTCATCTTCTTTTTCTTCTTCTTATTCTTCTTCTTTTTCTTCCACTTGTTCTTCTTCGTTTTCTTCTTCTTCTTCATCATCCTGATATTATTCTTCTTCGTCTTCTTTATTCTTATTTTTCCTCTTCTTTCCCTTCTTCTTTTTCTACTTCCTCTACTTTTTCTTCATCATCTTCTTCTTCTTCTTCTTCTTCTTCTTCATCTTCTTTTGCTCCTTATTCTTCTCCTTCTTATTCTTTTTCATCTTCTTCTTCTTCTTCTTCTTCTTTTTTGACATCTACTACTTCCTCTACTTCTTCTTCTTCATCTTCTTCTTATTCTTCTTCATCTTCTTCTTCCTTTTCTTCTTTTTCTTCTTCTTCATCTTCTTGTTCGTCTTCTTTTTCTTCATCTTCTACTTCTTCATCATCATCTTGTTCCTCGCCTTCTTCTTCTTCTTCTTCTTCCTCTTCTTCGTCTTCTTCTTGTTCTTCTTGTTCTTATTATTATTCTTCTTTTTTATCTTCATCATCTTCCTCTTCTTCTTCTTCATCTTCTGCTTTTACTTCTTCTTCTTCTTCTTCTTTTTCATCTTCTTGATCTTGTTCTTCTTCTTCTTCTTCCTCTTTTTCTTGCTCTTTTCATTTTCTTCTCATTCTTCTTCCTATTCTTCTTTCTTTTCTTCTTCTTCTTCTTTTTCTTCCTTTCCTTTTTCTTCTTCTTCTTCATCATCATCATCATCATCATCATCTTCTTCTTCTTCTTCATCTTCTTCTTCTTCTTTTTCTTCTTCTTCTCCTCCTCCTTCTTCATCTTATTTTACTTCTACTTCTTCTTATTCATCTTCTTCTTCATCTTCTTCTTCTTCATCCACTTCTTCTTCCTCTTCTTCTTATTTTTCTCGTCTTCGTCTTTTTCTTCTTCTTCTTCTTCTTCTTTTTTCTCTGTCCTCTTCATCTTCTTCTTCTTCTTCATCTTCATCATCTTCTTCTTCTTCTTCTTTTTCAACAACTATTGCTACTTCTTCTTCTTACTCTTCTTTTCCTTCATTTCCTTCCTCTTCTTCTTTAACTTATTCTTCTTAATCA
>JAIUJO010000885.1:0-12500 GCA_023846275.1 Vanilla planifolia
TAAAAGAAAAAGAAGAAGAAGAAGAAGAAGAAGTGGATCAAATAGAAGGAGAAGAAAAAGAATAAGAAGAAGAAGAAGAGGAAGAAGAAGATGAAGAAGAAGAAGAAGAAGAAAAAGAAGACGAAGAAGACGAAGAAGAAGAAGAAGAAGAAGAAGAAGAAGGCGAAGAAGAAGAAGAAGAAGAAGAAGAGGAGGAGGAGGAGGAAGAAGAAGAAGAAGAAGAAGAAGAAGAAGATGGAGATAAAGAAGAGAGAAAAAGGAGAATAATTAGAAGAAGAAAGAGAAAGAATAGAAGAAGAAAAAAAAAAAAAAAGAGGTAGAAGGAGAAGAAGAAGAAGAAGAAGAAGAAGAAGTTAAAGAAGAAGAAGAAGGAGAAGAAGAAGTTGTAATAGTTGTTGTTGTAGTAGTAGTAGTAGTAGAAGAAGAAGAAGAAGATGTAGAAGAAGAGAAAGAAGATAAAGAAAAAGAAAAGAATAAGAAGCAGATGAGGAAGAAGAAGAAAAAGAAGAAGAAGGAGAAGAAGAAGAAAGAGAAGAAGGAGATGGAGAAGAAGAAGAAGAAGCAGAAGTAGTGGTAGAAGTAGAATAAGAAGAAGAAGAAGAAAAAGAAGATGTAGAAGAAGAAGAAGAAGAGGAAGAAGAAAAAGAACAGGAAGAGGAGGAGGAGGAAGAAGAAGAAGATGAAGAAGAAGTGGATCAAGTAGAAGGAGAAGAAGTAGAAGAAGAAAAAAAACAAGAAGAAGAAGAAGAAGAAGAAGAGGAAGAAGAAGAAAAGAAGAGGAAGAAGGGTGAAGAATAAGAATAAGAAGAAGAACACAAAGAAGAAGAAGAACAAGAAGAAGAAGTAGAAGAAGTAGAAGCAGAAGAAGAGAAAAGAAGAAGAAGAAGAAGACGATGATGAAAAAAAGAAGAAGATGAAGAAGTAGAAGAAAGGGAGGAAGAAGAGGAAAAGAAGAAGAAGACGAAGAAATGAAGAAGAAAAAGAAGTAGTAGTTGTAATAGAAGAAGAAGAAGAAAGAGAAGAAGTAGTAGTAGTAGAAGAAGAACAAGAACAAGAACAAGAAAAGAATAAGTAGACGAGGAAGAAGAAAATTAAGAAGAAGAAGAAGAAGGAGAAGAAGAGAGAAGAAGAAGAAGAAGAAGAAGAAGAAGAAGAAAAAGAAGAAGTGGATGATGATGATGCAGAAGAAGAAGAAGAACAAGATGGAGAGGAAGGAGAAGAAGAAGAAGAGGAAGAAGTAGAAGAAGTATATGAACAAGAAGAAGAAGAAGAAGAAGAAAAGAATAAGAAGAGAAAAAAGAAGAAGAAGAAGAAGTGGAAGAAGAGGATGTATAAGAAGAAGAAGAAGATGAAGAAGAATAAGTGGTGAAGATGAAGAAGAAGTCAAAGAAGAGAAGAGGAAGAAAAAGAGGGAGAATAAGAAGAAGAGGAAGAAGAAGAAGAAAAGGGAGTGGAAGAGTAAGTAGAAGAAGGAGAAGGCAAAGAAGAAGTAGAAGAAGAAGAAGAAGAAGAAGAAGAAGGAGAGAAAGAAGAAGAAAAAGAAGAAGGAGAAGGAGAAGAAGACAAAAAAGAAGAAGAAGAGGAGGAGGAAGTGGAGAAGAAGAAGAAGAAGAAGAAGAAGGAGAGAAAGAAGAAGAAAAAGAAGAAGGAGAAGGAGAAGAAGACAAAAAAGAAGAAGAAGAGGAGGAGGAAGTGGAGAAGAAGAAGAAGATGAAGAAGAAGATTGAAGAAGAAGAAAAAAAAAAGAAGAAGATCAAGGAGAATAAGATGAAGGACGAGTAGTAGAAGAATAAGAAGGAGGAGGAGAAGAGGAAGAAGAAGAAGAGGAAGATGAAGAAGAAGAAAATAAGGAAGAAGGTCAAGAGAATAAAAAGAAGGACGAGTAGTAGAAGAAGAAGAAAAAAAAAGAGTAAGAAGAGTAGAAAGAATAAGGCAATGAAAAAAAAAGTAGTTGTAATAGTAGTAGAAGAAGAACAAGAGGTAGAGAAAGAAGAAGAAGAAGAAGAAGAATAAGAAGAAGAAGATAAAGAAGAAGAACAAGAAGAAGAAGAAGAATAAGTTAAAGAAGAAGAAGAAGAAGAAGAAGCGATAGTAGTAGAAGAAGAAAAAGAAGAGGAAGAAGAAGAGGAAGTCGAAGAAAATGAAGAAGAAGAAGAAGAAGAAGAAGAAGAAGAAGAAGAAGAAGAAGAAGAAGAAGAGGAAGAAGAGATGAGGAAGAAGATGACATAGAAGAAGAAGAAGAAGAAGATGATGATGATGAAAACATAGAAGAAGAGGAAGAAGAAAAGGGAGAAGAAGAAGAAGATGAAGGAGAAGTAGTAGGGGAAGAAGAAGAAAAGGATGAAGAAGAAAAAGAAGAAGAAGAATAAGAGAAAAAGGAGAAGAAGAAGAAGCAATAGAATAAGAATAAGTAGAAGAAGAAGAAGAAGAAGAAGAAGAAGAAGAAGAAGAAGAAGAAAAGGAAGACGAACAAGAAGAAGAAGAAGAAGAAAATGATGATGAAGAGGAAGAAGAAGAAGAAGAAGAAGAAGAAGTAGAAGAGGAAGAAGAAGAAGAAGAAGAAGAAGAAGAAGTAGAAGAAGAAGTAGAAGAAGAAGAAGAAGAAGAAGCAGGAAGGAAGAAGAAGAAGAAGAAGAAGAAGAAGAAGAAGAAGAAGAAGAAGGAAGAGGAAAGGAAGCAGAGGAAGAAGAAGAAGAAGAAGAAGAAGAAGAAGAAGAAAAATAAGAACAAGAGGAAGAAAAAGAAGAAGAAGAAGAAAAAGAAGAAGAAGGAGGAGAGAAGAAGAGAACAAGAAGAAGGAGAAAAAGAAAAAGAAGAGGAAGAAGAAGAAGAAGAAGAACAAGAAGATCTTGCAGAAGGTAGTAGAGGAAGAAAAACAAGTAGAAGTAGATGAAGGAGAAGAAGAATAAGAACTAGAGGAAGAAAAAGAAGAAGGAGAGAAGAAGAAGAAGAAGAAGATGAAGAGGAAGAAGATGACGATGATGATGCTGAAGGGGAAGATGAACAAGTTGAAGAAGAAGAAGAAAAATTAAGAAGAAAGAAGAATATGAAGAAGAAGAAGAAGAAGAAAAGATGAAGAAGAAGAAGAAGAAGAGGAAGTAGAAGAAGAAGAAAAAGATGAAGAAGAAGAAGAAGAGGAAGTAGAAGAAGAAGAGGAAGTGGTGGAAGAAGAAGAAGAAGAAGAGAAGGAGGTGGAATAAGAAGATGAAGAAGAAGAAGAAGTTCAAAGAAGAAGAAAGGAAAGAAATAAAGAAAAAGAAGTGGAAGAAGAAGAAGAAGAAGTAGATGAAGAAGAGGAGAAGAAGAAGAAGAAGAAGAAGAAGAAGAAGAGAGAAGAAAAGAAGAAGAAGGAGAAGATGAAGAAGTAAAAGAAGAAGAAGAAGAAGAAGAAGAAGAAGAAGTTGAAGAAGAAGAAGAAAAGGGAGAAGAAGAAGAGGGGAGGAAGAAGGAAAAGAGGAAGAAGAAGAGGAGGATGAAGAAGAAGTAGAAGAAGAGGAAGAAGAGGAAGAAGGAGAAGAAGAAGAAGTAGTAGAAGAAGAAGATGATGATGAAGAAGAAGAAGAAGAAGAAGAGGAAGAAGAAGAAGATGATGAAGAAGAAGATGAAGAAGAAGAAGTAGAAGAATAAGAGAAAGAATAAAAATAATAATAGTAATAATAATAATAATAAGAGAAGGATGGAGAAGAAGAAGAAGGACAAGAAAAAAAAGTAGAAGAAGAGGAGAAAGAAGAAAGAGACGGAGAAGCAGAAGATGAAGAAGGAAAAGAAGAAGAAGAAGAAGAAGAAGAAGAAGAAGAAGAAGAAGAAGAAGAAGAAGCTGAAGAAGAACAAGAGGAAGAAAAAGAAGAGGAAGAAGAAGAACAACAAGAAGAAGAGCAAGAACAAGAATAATAAGGAAAAGAAGTAAAAGAAGAAGAAGAAGAGGAAAAAGAAGAAAATGAAGAAGAAGAAAGAGAAGAAGTAAAAGAAGAAGAAGAAGAAGAGGAAGGAGAGGAAGAAGAAGAAGAAGAAGAAGAAGAAGAAGTAGAGGAAGAACAAGAGGAAGAAGATGAAAATGAAGAAGAAGTAGGAGAATAATTAGAAGAAGAAAAATGAATATAATAATAATAATAATATAATAATAATAATAATAATAATAATAATAATAATAATAATAAGAACAAGAAGAAGAAGAAGAATAAGAAGAAAAAGATGAAGAAGAAGGAGAAGAGGAAGAGGAAAAGAAGAAGATGAAGGAACAAGAAGAAAGAGAAGAAGAAGAAGATGAACATCAAGAAGGAGAAGTTGAGGAGGAAAGAGGAGGAGAGGAAGAAGAAGAAGAAGATGAAGAAGAAGAAGAAAAATAAAGAAGAAGAAGAAGATGAAGTAGAAGAAGAAGAAGGAAAGAAGAAGGAGAAGGAGAAAAAGAAGAAGAAGAAGAAGGAGAAGAAGAAGAAGTAGAAAAAAAAGAAGAAGACGAAGTAGAAGAAGATCAAGAACGAGAATAAGAAGAAGAAGAAAAAGAAGAAAAAGAAGAAGAAGAAGATGAAGATGGAGAAGAAGGAGAAGAAGATGAAAAGGAAGATGAAGAAGAAGAATAATAATAGGAAGAAGAAGAAGGAGAAGAAGAAAAAGAAGAAGAAGAAGAAGAAGAAGAAGAAGAAGAAGAAAAGGAAGGAGAAGAAGAAAAAGAATAAGAAGAAGAAGTGGAAGAAGAAGAAGAAGAAGAAGTAGAAGGACAAGAAGAAGAAGAAGAAGAGGAAAAGAAGAACAAGAGGAAGAAAAAGAAGAAGAAGAAGAAGAAGAAGAATAAGAAGAAGAAGAAGAAGAATAAGAAGAAGAAGAAGAAGAAGAAGAAGAAGAATAAGAAGAAGAAGAAGAAGAAGAAGAAGAGGAAGGTGAAGAAGAAGTAGTAGAAGAAGAAAAAGAAAAGGAAGAAGAAGAAGAAGAAGATGAAGAACAAGAAGAAGAAGAAAAAGAAGAAGAAAAGCAAGAGGAAGAGAAGAAGAATATAAAGAAGAGGAAGAGAAAGAAGAAGAAGAGGAGGAGAATGAATAAGAAGAAGAAGAAGAAGAAGAACATGAAGAAGAAGTGGAAGAAGAAGTAGAAGTGGAAGATGGAGAAGAAGAAGAAGAACAAGAGGATGATGATTATGATTATGATGATGAAGAAGAAGATGAAAAGGAAGAAGAAGAAGAAGAAGAAGAAGGGGAAGTAGAAGTAGAAGAAGAAGAAAAAGAGGAGGAAGATGTAGAAGAAGAAGTAGAAGAAGAAAAAGAAAAGGAAGAAGAAGAAGAAGAAGAAGATGATGATGATGATGATGAAGAAAAACAAGAGGAAGAAGAAGAAGAATATAAAGAAGTGGAAGAGAAACAAGAAGAGGAGGAGGAGGAATAAGAAGAAGTAATAAAAGAAGAGGAAGAAGAAGAAGTGGAAGAAGAAGAAGAAAAAGTGGAAGAGAAGAAGAAGATGATGATGATGAAGAAGAAGTTGGAGAAGAAGAAGAAGAAGAAGAAGAAGAAGAAGATGATGATGAAGAAGAAGAAGAAGAAGAAGAAGCAGAAGAAGAAGAAGAAGAAGAAGAAGAAGAAGAAGAAGGAGAAAAAGACAAAGAAGAAGAAGAAGAGGTTAAAGAAGAAGAAGAAGAGGTAAAAGAAGAAGAACAAGAAGATGGAGAAAAAGGAGGAGAAGAAGAAGAAGAAGAAGAGGAAGACGAACAAGAAGAATAACAATATGAAGAAATGAACAAGAAGAAGAAGAAGAAGAAGATGGAGAAGAAGAAGAAGAAGAAGAAGAAGAAGAAGAAGAAAAAGAAGTAGAGGAGGAGGAAGAAGAAGTGAAGAAAATGAAGGGAAGGAACAACAAGAACAAGAAGAGGAAGAAGAAGAAGAAGAAGATGAAGAAGAGGAAGAAGAAGATTAAGAAGAGGAAGAAGAAGATGAAGAAGAAGAAGAAGAAGAATTAGAAGAAGAAGTAGAAGAATTAAAAGAAGAAGAAGAAGAAGAAGAAGAAGTGGAAGAATAAAAAGAACAACAAGAAGAACAAGAAGTCAAAGAAGAAGAATAAGAAGAAGATGGAGAAGAGGAGGAAGAAGAAGAAGAAGAAGAAGACAGAAGAAGAACAAGATCAAGATGAAGAAGAAGATGAAGAAGAAGTAGAAGAAAAAAACGAACGGTAAGAAGAAGAAGATGATGATTATAATGATGACGAAGAAGAAGTAAATAAAGAAGAAGATCAAGGAGAATAAGAAGGAGTAGAAGAAGAAGAAGAAGAAGAAGTTGATGATGAAGATGAAGAAGAATAAGAAGATGAAGAAGAAGAAGATGAAGAAGAAGAAGAAGAAGAAGAAGAATAGAATGAAGAGGAAGAAGAAGAAGAAGAAGAAGAGGAGGAGGATGAATAAGAAGATGAAGAAGAAGTTGAAAAAAAGAAAAAGATGTAGAAGAAGAAGAAGAAGAAGAAGAAGAAGTGGAAGAAGTAAAAGAAGAAGAAGATGGTGATGATGATGATGATGAAGAAGTAGGAGAAGAGAGAAGAAGATGATGATGATGGAGAAGAAGAAGATGATGATGATGATGGAGAAGAAGAAGAAGAAGTAGTTAGAAGAAGAAGAAAAAGAAGAAGAAAAAGGAGAAGAAGAAGTAGAGCAAGAAGAAGGCTAAGAAGAAGAAGAACAAGAAGAGGAGGAAGAAGAAGAGGAGGAAGAAGAAGATGATGATGATGATGATGATGAAGAAGATGAAGGAGAAGAAGAAGGAGAGGAAGAAGTAGAAGAAGAAGAAGAAGTGCGAGAAGAAGAAGAAGAAGAAGTAAAAGAAGAAGAAGAAGAAGAAGAAGAACTGGAAGAAGAGAAGGAAGAGGAAGAAGAAGAGATAGAGGAGGAGGAGGAGACAGAAGAAGAAGAAGAAGCAGAAGAAGAAAGAGGAGAATAAGAATAAGAATACGAAGAAGAAGAAGAAGAAGAAGAAGAGGTAGTAGTTGAAGAAGTAGAAGGCAGTAGAATTTAAAAAAGAAGAAGGAGATGAAGAAGAAGAAGAAGTAGATGAAGAAGTTGAAGAAGAAGAAGAAGAAGAGGAAGAGAAAAAAAAGATGATGAACAAGAAGAAGATGAAGAAGAAAGCAAAGAAGAAGAAGAAGAAAAAGAATAAGATGACTGCGTGGATGAAAAAGAAGAATAGAAATAAGAAGAAGAAGAAGAAGAAGAAGAGGAAGAAAAAGAAGAAGTGGAAGAAGAAATGTTGAAGAAGAAGAAGTTGAAGATAAAAATTGAGGAAGAAGAAGAAGAAGAAGAGAGGAAGAAGAAGATGAAGAGGAAGAAAAAAAAGAAGAAGAAAAAGAAGTTAGAGAAGAAGAAGAAGAAGAAGAAGAAGAAGAAGAAGAAGAAGTAAAAGAAGAAGTGGATCAAGTAGAAGGAGAAGAAAAAGAAGAAGAAGAAGAACAAGAAGAAGAAGGCGATGTGGAGGAAGAAGAGGAAGATGAAGAAGAAGAAGAAGAAAAGAAGTGGAAGAAGAAGATCAAGAGGAAGAAGAAGAAAAAGAAGAACAAGAACAAGAACAAGAAGAAGAAGTTAGAGAAAAAGAAGAAGAAGAAGAAAAAGTTAGAGAAGAAGAAGAAGAAGAAGAAGAAGTAAAAGAAGAAGAAGAAGAAGAAGAAGATGATGATGATGATGATGATGATGATGAGGAAGATGAAGAATAGGAATAAGAATAAGAATAAGAAGAAGAAAAAGAAGAAGAGGAACAAGAAGTAGAAGAAAAAGAAGAAAAAGAAAAATAAGAAGGAGAAGTCGAAGAAGAAGAAGAAAAAGAAGAAGAAGAAGAAGACGAAGAAGAAGAAGAAGAAGAAGAGGAGGAGGAGGAGGAGGAGGAGAAAGAAGAAGAAGAAGAAGAGGAAGATGAAGAAGATGAAGATAAAGAAGAAGAAAAAGAAGAAGAATAATTAGAAGAAGAACTAGAAGAAGTAGAAGAAGAGGATGGAAGGGAAGAAGAAAAAGAAGAAAAAGAAGAAGAGGTAAAAGGAGAAGAAGAAGAACAAAAAGAAAAAGACAAAGAAGAAGAAGGAGAAGAAGAAGTTGCAATAGTCATTGTAGTAGTAGCAGTAGTAAGAGAAGAATAAGAAGAACAAGAACTAGAAGAAGAGGATGAAGGTAAATAAAAAGAAAAGAATAAGAAGCAGATGAGGAAGAGGAAAAATAAGATGAAGAAGAAGAGGGAGAAGAAGAAGAAGGAGAAGAAGGAGAATAAGAAGAAGAAGAAGAAGTAGAAGTAGTGGTAGAAGTAGAATAAGAAGAAGTAGAAGAAGAAGAAGAAGGAAGAAAGGAAGAGGAGGAGGAGGAAGAAGAAGAAGAAGAAGAAGAAGAAGAAGCTGATCAAGTAGAAGGAGAAGAAGTAGAAGAAGAAGAATAAAAAGAAGAAGAAGAAGAAGAAAAGAAGAGGAAGAAGATGAAGAATAAGAATAAGAAGAAGAAGAATAGGAAGAAGAAGTAGAAGAAGAAGTAGAAGTAGAAGAAGAGGAAGAAGAAGAAGAAGAAGAAGAAGAAGAAGGAGAAGAAAAAAAAAGATGAAGAAGAAGTATAAGAAGGGGACGAAGAAAAAGGAAAAGAAGAAGAGGAAGAAATTAAGAAGAAAAAGATGTAGTAGTTGTAATAAAAGAAGAAGAAGAAAGAAAAGAAGTAGAAGAAGAAGAAGATGAAGAAAAAAGAAAAGAATAAGAAGCAGACGAGGAACAAGAAGACAAAGAAGAAGAAGAAGAAGGAGAAGAAGAAGAAGAAGGAGAAGAAGAAGGAAAGAAGCAGAAGAAGAAGTAGTAGAAGAAGTAGTAGTAGAAGAAGAAGAAGACAAAGAAGAAGAAGAAGAAAATGAAGAAGAAGAAGAAGAAGAAGAAGAAAAAGAAGAATAAGTATAAGAAGAAGAAGAAGTAGAAGAAGAAGAGGAAACGGAAGAAGAAGAAGAAGAATAAGAAGATCAAGTAGAAGGAGAAGAAGAAGAAGAAGAAGAAGAAGAGGAAGAAAAAGAAGAGGAAGAAGATAAAGAGTAAGAATAAGAAGAAAAAGAAGAAGAAGACGAAGAAGAGGAAGAAGTAGAAGAAGAAGTACAGGAAGAAGAAGAGGTGGAAGAGGAACAAGAAGAAGAAGAAGAAGTAGAAGAAGTAAAGGAGGAGGAAGAAGACAAAGACGAAGAAGAAGAAAAAGAAATAGAAGAAGAAGAAGAAGAAGAAGATAGAGAAGAAGAAGAAGAAGAAAAAGAAGGAGAAGTAAAGAAGAAGGAGAAAAGTTTAGGAAGAGGATGGAGGAGGAGAAGAAGAAAAATAAGAAAAAGAAGAAAAAGTGGAAAAAGAAGAAGAGGTAGAATAAGAAGAAGAACAAGAAGAAGAAGAAGATGTTGAAAGAGAAGAAGAAGAAGAAGAATACCAAGAAGTAAAAGAAGAAGAAAAAGAACAAGGAGAATTAGTCGTAGTTGTTGTAGAAGAAGAAGAAGAAGAAGTTGAGGAAGAAGAAGAAGAAGAAGAGGACGAAGTAGAAGAAATACATAAGAAAAAAATGTAGACGAGGAGGAAGACTAAGAAGAAGAAGAAGAAGAAAGAGACGAAGGAGAAGTATAAAAACAAGAACAAGAAGAAGAAGATGATGAAGAAGAAGAAGAATAAGAAGGAGAATAAGAAGAAGAAAGAGAAGGAGTAGAAGAAGAGGAAGGAAGGGAAGAAGAAAAAGAAGAAGAGGTAGAAGGAGAAGAAGAAGAAGAAGAAGAAGGAGAATAAGAAGAAGAAGAAAGGGAAGGAGAAAAATAGAATTAGAAGGTGATGAAGAAGAAGAATAAGGAGAAGAAGAAGAAGAAGAAGAAGAAGATGAAGAAGAAGTAGAAGAATAAGAAGAAGATGAAGTTGAAGAAGAAGAGGAGTTGGGAGAAGAAGAAGAAGAAGATGATAAAGAAGAAGGACTGGCAGAAGTAAAAGATGAAGATCAAGAAGAGGACGAAGAAGAAGAAGAAGAATTAGTAGAAGAAGTTAAAATGTAAATGAAGAAGAAGGAGAAGAAGCAGAAGATGAAGATGAAGAAGAATAAGATAAAGAAGAAGAAGAAGAAGAAGAGGGAGAATAAGAAGTGGAAGATGAAGTAGAAGAAGAAGAGGAAGAAGAAGAAGAACAAAAAGAAGAAGATGAAGTAGAAGAAGTAGAGGAAGAAGAAGAAGAATAAGAAGAAGAAGATTAAGTAGAATAAGAAGAAGAAGAAGAAGCATAATAAGAAGAAGAAGATGAAGAAGAAGAAGAAGAAGAAGAAGAAGAAAAAGAAGAAAAATTAAAATGAGAAAAGGAGGAAGAAGAAGAAGAAAAAGAAGAAGAAGAAGAAGAGGAAAAAGAAGTAGAAGTACAAGTAGAAGAATGAGAAAAAGAAAAATGAGGAGAAGAAGAACAAGAAGGAGAAGGAGAAGCAGAAACCAAAGAAGAAGAAGAGGAAGAAAAAGATGATGATGAGGAAGTGGAACAAAAAGAAGAAAAAGAAGAAAAAGAAGAAGAAGAAAACGAAGAAGAAGAAGAAGGAGAAGAAGAAGCAGATGAAGAAGAAGAAGAAGAAGAAGAACAAGAAGAAGATTAAGAAGTAGAAGAAGAAGAAGAAGAAGGAGAGCAAAAAGAAGGTGAAGAGGGTAATCTTGGATTTGCAGATCGGGGTAAGAATAAGAAGAAGAAGTAGTAGTAGTAGCAGCGATAGTAGCAGTAGTAGTAGTAGTGTTAGAAGAAGAAGAAGAAGAAGAAGAAGAAGTGGAAGTAGAAGATGAAGAAGAAGAAAAAAAAGGAAGAAGAAGAACAAGAAGAGGAAGAAGAAGAAGAAGAAGAAGAAGAAGAAGAAGAAATGTAAGATGATGATGAAGAAGAAGTAGAAGAAGAAAAAGGAGAAGAAGAAGAAGAAGAAGGAGATGGAGGAGAAGGAGAAGTAGGAGAAGGAGATGAAGAATAAGAAGAAGAAGAAGTTGAGAAGGAAGAATGAGAGGAAGAAGAAGTGGAACTAGAAGATAAAGAAGAAGAGGAGGAGGATGAAGAAGAAGAAGAGGAGCTAGAAGAAGAAGAATAAGATTAAGAGGAAGAAGAAGAAGAAGAAGAACAAGTAGAAGAAGAAGAACAACAAGTAGAAGAAGTTAGAGAAGGAGAAGAAGAAGAAGAAAAAGTAAAAGAAGAAGAAGAAGAAGAAGAAGTGCATCCAGTAAAAGGAGAAGAAAAAGAAGAAGAAGAAGAAGATGATGATGAGGAGGAAGATGAAGAATTGGAATAAGAATAAAAATAAGAAGAAGAAAATGAAAAAGAGGAAGATGAAGTGGAAGAAGAAGAAGAAAAAAAAGAAGAATAAGAAGAAGAAGTCGAAGAAGAAGAAGAAGAAGAAGAAGATGAAGAAGAAGAAGAAGAAGAAGAGGAGGAGGAAGAAGAAGAAGAAGAAGAAGAAGAAGAGGAGGAGGAGGAAGAAGAAGAAGAAGATGATGAAGGTAAAGATGAAGAAAATGAAGTAGAATAATTAGAAGAAGAACGAAAAGAAGTAGAAGAAGTGGATGGAAGGGAAGAAGAGAAAAAAGAGAAAGAAGAAGAGGTAGAAGGAGAAGAAGAAGAAGAAAAAGTTAAAGAAGAAGAACGAGAAGAACAAGTTGTAATAGTTGTAGTAGTAGTAGTAGTAGAAGAAGAAAAAGAAGAAGAAGAAGTAGAAGAAGAGGAAGAAGATAAAGAAAAAGAAAAGAATAAGAAGTAGATGGAGAAGAAGAAAAATAAGAAGAAGAAGAACAAGGAGAAGAAGAAGAAGAAGAAGAAGAAGAAGAAGAAGAAGAAGAAGATGTAGAAGAAGAAGAAGAAGAAGAAGAAGAAGAAGAAAAGAAAGAGCAGGAGGAAGAAGAAGAAGAAGAAGAAGAAGAAGCGGATCAAGTAGAAGGAGAAGAAGAAGAAGAAGAATAAAAACAAGAAGAAAAAGAAGAAGGAGGAGGAGAAGAAGAAGAAGAAGAAGAAGAAGAAAAGAAGAGAAAGAAGATGAAGAATAAGAATAAGAAGAAGAACACAAAGAAGAAGAAGAAGAGGAAGAAGAAGTAGAAGAAGAAGTAGAAGTAGAAGAAGAGGAAGAAGAAGAAGAAGAAGAAGAAGAGGAAGAAGAAGAAAAAGAAGATGATGAAAAAAAGAAGAAGGTGAAGAAGAAGTAGAAGAAAGGGAGGAAGAAGAAGGAAAAGAAGAAGAGGGAGAAATTGAAGAAGAAGTGGAAGCAATTAAAGAAGAAAAAGAAGTAGTAGTTGTAAGAGAAGAAGAAGAACAAAGAGAAGAAGTAGAAGAAGAAGAAGAAGAAGAAGAAGAGGAAGAAGAAGAAGAAGAAGAAGAAGAAGAAGAAGGTGAAGAAGAAGAAGAAGGAGAAGAAGAAGAAGACGAAGTAGAAGAAGTAGTAGTAAAAGAAGAAGATGAAGAAAATGAAGAAGAAGAAGAAGAAGTAGAAGAAGAAGAAGAAGAAGAAAAAGAAGAATAAGTATAAGAAGAAGAAGTAGAAAAAGAAGAGGAAAAGGAAG
>JAIUJO010000885.1:50000-60000 GCA_023846275.1 Vanilla planifolia
AGGAAGAGGAAGTAGGAGAAGAAGAAGAAGAAGAAGAAGAAGAAGAAGAGGAAGAAGTAGGGGAAGAAAAAGAAGAAGAAGAAGAAGAAAAGAAGAAGAGGAAGAAATAGAAGTAGTAGTAGAAGAAGAAGAAGAAGAAGAAGGAGAAATAGAAGAAGAAGAAGAAGAAGAAGAAGAAAAGAAGAGGAATAAGAAGAGAAATAAGAATAGGAAGAAGAAGAAGAAGAAGAAGAAGAAGAGGAAGAAGGAGAAGAGGAGGAAGAAGAAGAAGATGAGGAAGAAAAAAAAGAAGAGGGAGAAGTGTTTGATGATGATGATGATGAAGAAGTAGAAGGAAAAGAAGAAGAAGAAGAAGAAGGAGTAGAAAAAGAAGTAGAAGAAGCACAAGAAGAAGGGGAAGGAGAAGGAGGAGGATAAGAAAAAGAAGAATAACAAGAAGAAGAAGAAGGAAAAGAAGGGGTAAGAGAAGAAGTAGAAAAAGTTATAGAAGAAGAAGAAGAAGAAGAAGAAGTAGAAGAAGAAAGTAGAAGAAGAAGAAGAAGAAGTAGAAGAATATGAAGAAGAAGAAGAAGGTGATGAAGAAGAGAAATAAGAAGAAGAAGAAGAAGAAGAAATTGAACAAGAAGAAGAACAACAAAAAAGAGAGCAAGGAGGAGAAGAAGAAGTAAAAGAAGAAGAAGAAGAAGAAGATGATGAAGAAGAAGAAGAAGTGGAAGAAGAAGAAGATAAGGAAGTAGAAGAAGAAGAGGAAGAAGAAGAAGAAGAAGAAGAAGAAGAAGATGAGGAAAATGAAGAAGATGAAGAAGAAGAAGGGGAAGAAGAGGAAGAAGAGGTAGAAGGAGAAGTAGAGGAGGAAAAAGAAGAAGAAGAAGAAGAAGAAAGAGTAGACGAAGAAGAAGAATAAAAAGTTGAACAAGGGAAGGAAGAAGAAGAAAAAGAAAACAAACTAGAAGAAGAGGAAGAAGATGATGATGAAGAAGAAGAAGAAGAAGAAAGAGAAGACGAGGAAGAAGATGTAGAAGAAGAAGAAGAAGAAGAGGAAAAAGAGGAAGAACAAGAAGTTGAAGAAGAAGAAGAAGTAGATTAAGATGAAAATGAAGAAGAGAAAGAAGAGGAAGAAGATGATGATGACAAAGAAGAAGAAAAATATGAAGAAGAAGAAAAATGAGAAGAAGAAGAAGAAGAAGAAGGGGAAGAAGAAGAGGAAGGAGAATAAGAAAAAGAATAAGAAGAAGAAAAAGAAGAAATAGAAGAAGAAGATGAAAAAGAAGATGAAGAAGAAGTTGTAGAAGAAGAAGGAGAAGAAGAAGACGATGAAGAAGAAGAAGAAGAAGAAGAAGAGGAAGAAGAAAAAGGAGAAGAAAAAAAAGAGAAAAGAATAAGTAGAAGTAGAATAAGAACTAGAACAAGAAAAAGAAGAAAAAGAAGAGAAGAAGTCAGAAAAGGAGAAGAAAAAGAAGAAAAAGAAGAGGAAGAAGAAGAACAAGAACAAGAAAGAAGAAGAAAAAGAAGATGAAGAAGAAGTAATAGAAGAAGAAAAGGAATAAGAATTAATAGAAGAAGAAAAGGAAGAAGAAGAAGAGGAGGAAGGAGAAGAAGAAAAGAAGAAGACAAATAAGTAGTAGAAGAAGAAGAAGAAGAAGTAGAAAAAGAAAAAGCACAAGAAGAAGAAGAAGAAGAAGGGGAAGGAGGAGGAGAAGGAGGAGGAGAAGAAGCAAAAGAAGAAGAAGAAGAAGAGGTGGAAGGTGAAGTAGAAGAAAAGGAAGAAGAAGAAGAGGAAGAAGAAGATGCAGAAGCAATAGAAGAAGAAAAAGAAGAAGAAGAAGAAGTAGAAGAATAAGAAGAACAAGAAGAAGAAGAAGAAAAAGAAGAAGAAGAAGAGGAAGTAGAAGTAGAAGAAGAAAAGAATAAAATGTCAAAGAAGAAGAAGAATAACAATAAGTATAAGAAGAAGTAGAAGGAGAAGAAGAAGAAGAAGTAAAAAAAGATAAAGCAATAGAAGGAGAAGGGAAGGGAAAGGAGAAGAAGGAGCAAAACAAGAAGAAGAAGAAGAGAAAGTGGAAGATGAGGAAGAAGAGGAAGAAGAAGAGGATGAAGTTATAGAAGAGGAGGAATAAAAAGAAGAAGAAAAAGAAGAAGATTTGAAGATGAAAGTGGACGAAGAAGAAGAATAAGAAGAAGAAGGAGGAGGAGAATAAGAAGATGAAGAAGAAGTATAAGGAAAGAAAAAGAAGGAGAAGAAGCAGAGGAAGAAGAAAAAGAAGAAGGAGAACAATAAGAAGAACAAGAAGAAGGATAAAAAGTAAAAGAAGGGTAATGATAAGAAGAAGAAAAAGAAGAAAAAGAAGCTAAGAGAGAAGAAGAAGAAGAAGAAGAAGAAGAAGAAGAAGAGGTAGAATTAGGAGGAGGAGGTGGAGAAGAAGAAGAAGAAGAAGAAGACAAAGAAGAAGAATAAGAAGAAGAAGTAATAGTAGATGAAGAAGAAGTTGAAGACAAAGAAGAAGAAGAAGAAGAAGAAAAAGAGGAAGAAGAAGGAGAAGAAGAAGATGAAGAAGAAGACAAAGAAGAAGAAGATGAAGAAGAAGGAGGAGAAGAGGGAGTAGAAGGAGAAGGAGAAGATGAAGAAGAAGAAGAATAATAATAAGAAGAAGAAGAAGATGATGATGATGAAGAAAAAGAAGAAGGAGAAGAAGAAGAGGAAGTAGAAGTGGAAGAAGTAGAAGAAGAAGAACAACAAGTACATGAAGAAGTACAAGATGAAGTAAAGAAGAAGAAAAAAAAGGAGAAGTAGAAAAAGAAGAAATAGAAGGAGGAGTAGCATGAGAAAGAGAATAAGAAGAAAAAGAAGAAGAAGAATAAGATGAACAAAAAGACTTAGAAGAAGAAGAAGAAAAAGAAGAGGAAGAACAAGAAGAAGGATAAGAAGAAAAAGAAGAAGAAGAATAATAAGAAGGAGAATGAGGAGGAAAAGAAGAATTAGAATTAGAAGGAGAAGTAGAGGAAAAGTAGATCATGAAGAAGAAGGAAGGGAAGAAGAAGAAGAAGAAGAAGAAGAAGAAGAGGAAGAGGAAGAGGTAGAAGAAGAAGAAGAAGAAGAAGTTAAAGAAGAAGAAGATGAAGTGGAACAAGAAGAAGAAGAAGAAGAAGAAGAAGAAGAAGTTGTAGAAGAAGAAGAATAAGAAAGAAGAAGAAGAAGAAGAAGAAGAAGAAGAAAAAGAAGAAGGAGAACTAGAAAAAGAAGAAGACGAAGAAGAAGAAGAAAAGGAAGAAGAAGTGGAACGAGAAGAAGAAGAGAAATAAAAAGATGAACAATAAGAAGAACAAGAAGAACATAATGATGATGATTGGGAAGAAGAAGAAGAAGAAGAAGAAGAAAATGAAGAAGAAGAATATTAAGAAGAAGAACAAGGAGGAGAAGAAGTAGTAGTAGTACCAAAAGAAGAAGAGGAAAAAGAAGAATAAGAAGAAGAAGAAGAAGAAGAAGAAGAAGAAAAAAAAGAAAAAGAAGGAGAAGAACATGATGAAGAAGAAGGAGAAAAAGAAGAAGAAGAAGAAGAAGGGCAAATAGAAAAAGAAGAAGAACAATAAGAAGAAGAAGACGATGAAATAGAAGAAGGGGAAGAAGAAGAATAAGAAGAAGAAAAAGAAGAAGAAGAAGAAGAATATGATGATGATTGTGAGGTAGAAAAAGAAGACGTAGAAGAAGAAGAAGAAGATGAAAAAGAAGAAAATGAAGGAGAAGAAGTATTTGTAGTAGTAGTAGAAGAAGAAGAAGAAAAAGAAGAAGGAAAAGAACAAGTTAAAGAAGGAGAAGAAGGAGAAGAAGAAGAAGAAGAAGAAGAAGAAGAAGAAGAGAAAGAAGAAGAAAAATGAGAAGAGGAAGAAGAAGAAGCAGAAGAAGAAGAAGAAGAAGAAAGAGAAGAGGAAGAAAAAGAAGAAGGAAAACAAGAAGAAGAAGAAGAAGAAGAAAAAGAAGGAGAAAGACGAAGAGTAGAAGAATTAGAAGAAGAAGAAGAAGAAGAAGAGGAAGAAATAGATGAATAAGAAGAAGAAGAAGAAGAAGTTAAAAAAGAAGAAGGTGAAGTGGAAGAAGAAGAAGAAGAAGAAGAAGAAGAAGACGAAGAAGTTGAAGAAGAAGAATAAGAAAGAAGTAGTAGTTGAAGATGAAGAAGAAGAAGAAGATGAAGAAGAAGAAGAAGAAGAAGGAGAAGAAGAAGAAGAAGAAGAAGAAGAAGAAGAAAAGGAAGAAGTGGGAGGGGAAGAAGGAGAAGAAGAAGAGGAATAAAAAGATGAAGAAGAAGAAGAAGAAGAAGAAGATGATGATGATGATGATTATGAAGAAGAAGAAGAAGAAGAAGAAGAAGAAAATGAAGATGAAGAATATGAAGAAGAAGAACAAAGAGGAGAAGAATTAGTAATAGTACAAAAAGAAGAAGAGTAAGAAGAAGAAGAAGAAGAAAATGAAAAAGGAGAAGGACAAGATGATGGAGAAGGGGAAGAAGAAGAAGAAGAAGAAGAAGATGATGATGATGATGATGAATAAGTGAAGAAGGTGAAGAACAAGAAGAAGAATAAAAAGATGAAGAAGAAGATAAAGAAGAAGTGGAAGAAGAAGAAATGGAAGAAGAAGAAGAAAAAGGAGAAGAATAAGAACATGAAATAGAAGAAGTAGAAGAATAAGAAAAAGAAGAAGGAGAAGAGGAAGAAGAAGGAGAAGAGGAAGAAGAAGAAGAAGGACAAGAAGTGAAAGAAGAAGAAGAACAGGAGGAGTAGAAGAAGAAGAAGAAAAGGAGAAAGAAGAAGAAGAAGATGAGGTAGATGAAGATTATAAAGATAATAAGAAGAAGTAGAAGAAGAAGAAGAGGAAGAAAAAAAGAAGAAGAAGAAGAAGAAAGAAGTAGAAGAAGGAAAAGAAGATGACGAAGAAGAAGGAGAAGAAGAAGAAGAAAAAGTAGAAGAAGAAGAATAAGAAGAAGAAGAAGATGAAGATGAAGAAGAAGAAGAAGTAGAAGAAGTAGAAGAAGAAGCAGAAGAAGATGAGGAAGAAGAAGAAGGAAAATGAGGCAAAAGAAGAAGAAAAATTTGAAGAAAAAAAGAAAGAATTAGGAGAGGAATAAGAAGTAGTAGAAGAGGAAGAATAAGAAGTAGGAGAAAAATAAGGAGAAGAAGAAGAAGGAAAGGAAGAAGAAGAAGAAGAAGAAGAAGGAGAAAGAAAAAGAAGAAGTAGAAGATGTAGAACATGAGGAAGAAGAAGAAGAAAAAAGGAGGAGAAGAAGAAGAAGAATAAAATATAGGAAGAAGAAGAACAAGAAGAAGAAGAAGAAGAAGAAGAAGAAGAAGAAGAGGGAGAAGAAGAAGAAGGAGAAGGAGAAGGAGAAGAAGAAGATGAAGAAGAAGGTGGAGAAGAAGAAGAAGAAGAAGAAGAAGAAGAAGTGGTAGGAGAAGAAGAAGAAGATGAAGAACAAGAAGAAAAAAAAGACAAAAAAGATGGAGAAAGAAGGAGAAGGAGAGGAGAGAAAAAATGAGGCAGAAGGAGAAGAAGAAGAGAGAACCAAAAGGAGTAGAAGAAAAACACAAGAAGAAGAAGTTAAAGAAGAAGAAGGAGAAGAAGAAGAAAAAAGAAGAAATAAAAGAAGTAGTCGAAGAAGAAAGAAAAAGAAGAAGAATAAGATGATGATGATGAAAAAGAGGAAGAAGATAATGTTTTAGAAGACAGAAGAAGAAGAAGAAGAAGAAGAAGGGAAAGAAGAAGAAGAAGAAGATGAAGAAGAAGAACAGAAGAAGTAGACAAGGAAGGAGATGAAGAAGAGGTAGAAGAGGGAAGAAGAAGAAGAAGAAGAAGAAGAAGAGGTAGAAGGAAGAGGAGGAGAAGAAGAAGAAGAAGAAGAAAAGAAGAAGAAGAAGAAGTTAAGGAAGAAGAAGAGGAAAAAGAAGTAGTTATAGTGAATAAGAACAAGAAGAAGAGAAGAAGAAGATGTTGATAATGATAAAGAAGAAGAGGAAAGAAGAAGAAGAATTAGATAAAGGAGAAAAAGAAGAATAATAAGAAGATGAAGAAGAGGAAGAAGAAGAAGAAGAAGAAGAGGAAGAAGAAGAGGAAGAAGAAGAAGTAGAAGTTGTAGAAGAAGAAGTAGAAGTAGAAGAAGAAGATGATGATGAAGAAGAATAAGAAGAAGAAGAGGAAGAAAGTAGAATAAGAAGAATAAGAACATGAAGAAGAATAATAAGAAGAAAAGAAGAGAGAAGTGGAAGAGGAAGGAGAAGGAAGAAGAAGCAGAAGAAGAAGAAGATGTAGAAGAGGAAGAAGATGTAGCAGAAGAGGAAGTATAAGATAGTGATGATGATAAAGGAGAAGAAGAAAAAGAAGGAGAAGAAGAGAGAGGAGTAGAAGAAGAAGAGAAGGAGTGGATGAAGCAGTGGAACAAGTTGAAGAAGAAGAAAAAGAAGGAGAAGAGAAGGCAGACGAAGAAGAAGAAGAAGAAGAGTAAGAAGAAGAAGTGGAGGAATAAGACGAGGTAGAAGAAGAGGAAGAAGATAAGAAGAAGAAGAAGAAGAAGAAGAAGAAAAAGTGGAAGAAAAAGTATAAGAAGAAGAAGAAGAAGAAGAACAAGAGGAATAAGAGGAAGAAAAAGGAGAACCAAAAGCAGAAGTTCAAGAAGAAGAAGGAGAAGAAGAAGATGAAGAAGCATAAGAAGTAGTGGAAGTGGATGAAGAAGTAGAGGATGAAGAACAAGAAGAAGCAAAAGAGGAAGAAGAAGATGAAAAAGGAAGATAAAGATGATGAAGAAGAAGCAGAAGAAGAAGAAGAAGAAGAACAAGAAGAAGATGAAGAAGGAGGAAAAAGGAGGAAGAAGAAGAAGAATAAGAACAAGAAGTGGAACATGAAGTAGAACAGGAAGAAGAACAAGAAGAAGAAGAAGAGGAGGAAGAAGAAGAAGATGATGATGATGTAGAAGAGGAAGTGGAAGAAGAGGTAGAAGAAGAAGAAGAAGAGAGGAGGATGAAGAAGATGACGAAGAAGGAGATGTAGAAGAGGAGGAAGAAGAACAAGAAGGAGAGGAAGAAGAAGAAGAAGAAGAAGAAGAAGAAGAGAAAGGAGAAGAAGAAGTAAAAGAGGAATAAAAAGAAGAGAATGAAGACGAAGAAGAAGAAAAAGGAAGAGAAGAAGAAAAAGAAGAAGAAGAAAAAGATGATGAAAGAAGAGAAGAAGATGATAATAAAAAGAAGAGAATGAAGACGAAGAAGAAGAAAAAGGAGAGAAGAAGAAAAAGAAGAAGAAGAAAAAGATGATGAAGAAGAAGAAGAAGATGATGAACAAGAAGAAGAAGAAGCAGAGGAAGAAGAAGAAGAAGTAGTAGACGATGAAGAGGTAGAAGATGAAGAAGAAGATGATGATGATGATGAAGAAATAGTGGAAGGAGGAAAAGAAGAAGAGGAAGAAGTAGAAGAAGAACAAGAACAAGTTGAGGTAAAAGATTATGATGATGAAGAAGAAGAAGAAGAAAAAGAAGGAGAAAAGCAAGAAGATTAAGGACAAGAAGGTGATGGAGAAGAATAATAAGAAGAAGAAGAAGAAGAAGAAGTGGGAGAAGAAAAAGAAGAAGAACAACAACAACAAGAAGAGGAAGAAGAGGAAGAAGTAGAAGAAAGACAAGAGGATGAAGAATAAGGGGAAGGAGAAGAAGAAATTTGAGAAGAAGAAGAAAAATAATAATAATAATTAGAAGAAGAAGAGGAAAAATAAGAAGAAGAACAAGTAAAACCAGGATTAAAAAGAAGAAGAAGAGAAAAAGGAGTTGAAGAAGAGGAAGAAGAAGATGAAGCCGAAAAAGTGGATCGAAAAAAAAGAGGAAAAAGAAGGTAAACAAGAAGAAGAAGAAGAAGAGGTAGACTGAGAAGAAGAAGAAGAAGAAGAAGAAGAAGAAGAAGTGAAAGAAGAAGAAGAATTAGAAGGCAAATAAGAATAAGAATTGGAAGAAGAAGAAGAAGAAGAAGAAGTATAAGATAATGAAGAAGAAGAAGAAGGAAAAGAAGAAGAAGGAGGAGAAGGAGAAGAAGAAGAAGAAGAAGAAGAAGAAGATGATGATGATGATGAAAAGGAAGAAAAATAGGAGGAAGAGGGAAAAGAAAGAGAGGAACAAGTAGCATAAGAAGATGAGGGAGATGAAGAATAGGAAGAGGAAGAAAAAGAAGAAGATAATGTAAAAGAAGAAGAATGATAGCAAGAAGAAGAAGAAAAAGAAGTAGTAGAAGAAGAAGATGAAGATGAAGAAGAAGAGGAGGAAGAAGATGAAGTAGAAGAAGAACAAGAAGAGAAGGAGGAGGAAGAGAAGAAGAAGAAGAAGAAGAAAAAGAAGAGGAAGAAGAATAAGAAGAAGAAGAAAAAGAAGAAGATGAAGAAAGAAAGGAAGAAAGGAAAAGAAGAAGAAGAAGAGGAGGAAGGAGAAGAAGAAGACGATGATGAAAAGGAAGAAGAAGAAGAAGTAGTAGTAGTAGAAGAAGGAGAAGTAGAGGAAGAAGAAGAAGAAGAAGGAGAAGAAGAAGAAGCAGAAGAAGAAGAAGAAGAAGAGGAAGAAGATTTAGAAGAAGAGAAGAAGAAGAAGAATAAGAACAAGAACAAGAACAAGAAGAAGTATAAGATGATGAAGTTGTAGAAGAAGAAGAAGGCAAAGAAGGAGAAGAGGAAGAAGTAGAAGAAGGAGGAAGGGAAGAAGAAGGAGAAGAAGGAGAAGAAGAAGATGAAGAAGATAAAGTAGAAGAAGAAGAAGAAGAAGAATAAGTAGAAGTAGAAGAAGGGGAAGAAGAAGAACAAGAATAAAAAAAGAAATAGACAAGGAAGAAGACGAAGAAGTAAAAGAAGAAGAAGAAGGGGATGAAGGAGAAGAAGTAAAAGTAGAAGAAGAAGTAGAAGAAGCAGAAAAAGAAAAAGAAGAAGAAGGAGGAAGAGGAGAAGAAGTACAAGGAAAGAAAAACAAGGAGAGGAAGAAGAGGAAGTAGAAAAGGAAAAAGAAAGAGAAGAACAACAAGAAGAATAAGGCCAAGAAGTAAAGGAAGGGTAATGATAAGAAGAAGAAAAGAAGAAAAAGAAGTTAAAGGAGAAGAAGAAGAAGAAGAAGCAGAAGAGCTAGAAGTAGGAGGGAGGAGGTGAAGAAGAAGAAGAAGAAGACGAAGAAGAAGAAAAGAAGAAGAAATAATAGTAATGAAGAAGTAGTTGAAGAAGAAGAAGGAGAAGAAGAAGAAGAAGAAGAAGAAGAAGAAAAAGAAGAAGAAAACAGAGAAAAAGAAAAAGAAGAAATTGAAAAAGAAAATGATGAAGAAGAAGAGGAGAAGAGGGTGAGGAGGAAGAGAGAAGAAGAAGAAGAAGAAGAAGAAGAAGAAGAAGAAGAAGAAGAAGAAAAGGAAGAAGAAAAAGAGAAGAAGAAGAACAAGAACAAAAAGAAGAATATAAAGAAGCAGAAGAAGAACAAGAGTAAGTGGAAGAAGAAGAAGAAGAAGAAGGAGAAGAAGAAGAAGAAGAAGTAGAAAAAAAAAAGTAGAAGAACAAAGAGAAGAAAGGGAAGGAGGAGTAGAAGAAGAAGAAGAAGATCAAGAAGAAGAAGAAGAAGACGAAGAGGAAGAAGAAGAAGAAGAAGAAGAAGAACGAGAACAAGAAGCAGAGGAAGTTATAGAAGAAAAAGAACAACAAGAAGTGGAAGAAGTAGAAAGATGATGAAGAAGAAGAATAAGAAGTAGAAGAAGAAGAAGAAGAAAAATTAGAAGGCAAATAAGAATAAGGGATTGCAAGAAGAAGAAGAAGAACAAGAAGTATAAGATAATGAAGAAGAAGAAGAAGGAGAAGAAGAAGAAGGAGGAGAAAGAGAAGAAGTAAGAAGAAGAAGAAGAAGAAGATGATGATGATGATAATGGAAAGGAAGGAAAATAGGAGGAAGATGGAAAAGAAAGAGAGGAACAAGAAGCATAAGAAGATGAGGGAGATGAAGAATAGGAAGAGGAAGAAAAA